>PVJI01004727.1:0-104851 GCA_004026765.1 Micronycteris hirsuta | reverse complement strand
ATTGAAGTTTAGAACATTCTGGCAGTAAGCAGAGGGGAGGGGGAAGGGGAGAAGGGGGATGAGGGTATTCAAGAACTGCTATAAAGGACACATGGACAAAACCAAGGGGGAGGGGGGAAGCAAGGGAGGGAGGTGGGTTGGCCTGGGGTGGGGGGAGGGTAAATGCGGACAACTGTAATTGAACGACAATAAAATAATTTTAAAAAAATTTAAAAAAATTAAAAAAAAAAGAATGACTTAAGAGATGTTCACCATAACAAACTATTTCTTTGGTAAGCAGAGCTTCAGAGTCTAGTAATTTTACTATTTCCTGTACTATTTGATTTTGTTCTAAAAAAGCAGGTATCCTTCTTAAAAAATGAGAAAAAGCAAAGCTACTTTCTTTGGAAAAATACTAAACACCCTGGTAAGGAGGTAAGTAATCAATGACGGAAATCCTTAAGTTTTCTCCTGCCACCAAATACTATAGATGACACTTTGAAAAACCTAAACCAGATTATAATGAAGCACTCATAGCTAAAGAGTATACCGAATCACCAATAAAAGAGAGTTCATCAAGGGTAATATTAGATTCAAAACTCTTGGTTGCATTCTAACTCAAATGGTATGCACAGGACACCTCAAAAGGAGCTTTAGCTTCACGACTACAAAGCCACCAGGGTATTATTTTCTACCTCTTTATCAAACTTCAATGTCAACTGTTGCCACAAATTTGCCCCAATTCCCTTCTGCAATCAGCCTCCCTCACATCAGCTTGCCAAAACACTCACTCTAGTTCACGTGCTCCAGTTACCTGGATCTTTCCATGTTGAAATATTCTGACGGGAAAAATCTGATTGACAGCAGCCCAATCACTCCCTGAGGTCAGGAGTCTACCTCTAATCTAAGCAGCAATGGCTTGGGAGTACAGTCTTCCAGGGGCTACAACCAAGGTTAATTCTCTAGCAGAGGTTATGGCCAGGGCAGGAAGAGAAAGCTACCTTCTACCACACTACCTTCTAACTTACTTCTACCACAGTAAGGTAAATGCAAGAGGAGGACAGGTTCATCAATTCTCAATTAACTGAGTAATCTACATTTGGAGATTGCTTTTTTAATTTCTATGGAATTTAAGAAAAAAATAACATTAACAGGTGTTATCACATTAAAATGCAAAGCCCAATTATTTTTTTGGCATATAAAGTCCAAAATAAAAGTAATTTAGCCAGACTTCATCCCCAAAGACCCAAATCTCACTTCCTATGTAGAAAGAGAACCAATTTTTGCCTTTTTGCGTTGTCTATTAATTTAAAACATAGTTGGTTAGGATGGATATTTATTATAAGCATATACCTACTGGTTTACCAATAAGGTAATAAAAAGCAGTATATATGATATAATCTACAGCTACAGCATACTTCAGCCAGAAACTCTTGTATCCCAACAAAGGTCCAATAACACTGATTTACCTAGACAATCACATTCTCCTACCGTAACTTTTCACTAACTAAAATGTTTACTAAACATTTACTCTCCACAAGGCATTGTATTAGAACTGGGAAAAGAATAAAACACGGTGGTTGAATTTAAGGAATTCACCATTCAGCAAGGAAAGTTCATATTAATTTTTTAAAAAGATGGCTTATTACATAAGTATTACATAGATTACAAAGTATGCATTCTAAACTAAGGAGTATAAGTAATTTTGAGAGGTCTGAAAGATTCAAGAAGGCCTCAAAAAAAAAAATAAATAAAGTAAGATGAGTTTAGGCCAAACTGCCATGACATATATATACATATATACATATATATATATACATATATATATATATATATATATATATATATATACACACACACACACACACACACACACACACACGCCAGACTAAGAAGTTAAGAATATTCTCCAGGGAATAAAGAGCTATGACAGTTTAAGCAAGTAATATGATAATCATACATTGTGTTTTAGACAGGCAACAATGGAAAAGCTTCACAATAAAAAACTTTTTTTTTTAATCTGATAATTAAGCCCTGAGTTATGTAGCTCAGTTGGTTGGGCATCCTCCCACAAAGCGAAAGGTCACTGGTTTGATTACTGGTCAGGGAACGTGCCTTGGTTGCAGGTTCAATCCCCTATCGAGGCATGTATGAGAGACAACCAATTGATGTTTCTTTCCCTCACTTCCTCCCTCCCTTCCCCTCCCTCTAAAAGTAAATAAATTAGCAAACAAACAAACCAATAATTAAAAATACCAAGATGAAAAAGCAAACAACAAAGCAGAAAAGAAATATACATGGTGAATATGACCAAGGGTTGATATACTTAATTAGTGAACAGTTCTTATAAATTAATACAAAACATTAAAACCCAGTAAGGCAGTGCATTAAATAATAAATGCAAATAGCCAATACAAATGTTTAAACTTACTAGTAATTAGTTATTACATGTTTTGTCAAAATAACTTTTTTAAGGGTAACATTCTGCACAAGTTAAAACAGTGCCCAAGCTGCATAGACACTGCTGAAACAATGGAAATCAATATATCCTTTCTGAAAAGCAACTGGATAATATAAACAAAATTGTGTTTATATTTCTGACACAGTAATCACTTCTAGAAACCTATCTTAAAAAATATATTAAAAGATTTACATACGCCCTGGTTGGGTGGCTCAGTTGGTTGGAGCATCATCCCGTACACCAAAAGGTTGAAGGTTTGATCTCAGTCAGGGCACATATGGGAGGCAACAGATCAATGTTTCTCTCTCTTTTTCTCTCTCACTCATTTCCTTCCTTCTTCCCTCACTCCCTCCTTTTCTTTTTCTTTTCTCTCTTTCTCTCCTTCTCCCTTTCTGTCTGTCTAAAATCAATGAACATATCCTTGGGTAAGGATTGAAATACATTATGTTTATATACAAGATGATCATTTGCAGCATTCTTTTTTTTTTTAAGATTTTATTTATTTATGTTTAGAGAGAGAGGAAGGGAAGAAGAAAGAGAGGTAGAGAAACATCAATGTGTGGTTGCTCTCACATGCCCCAAACTGGGGACCAGGCCCACAACACAGGCATGTGCCCTGACTGGGAATTGAACCAGTGACTCTTTGGTTTGCAGGCCTGCACTCAATCCACTGAGCTACTCCAGCCAGGGAGCAGCATTATTTTCTTAAGATTTTATTTTTTATTTATTTTTAGAGCTAGGGAAAGGGAAGGGGAAAGACAGGGTTTAGAAACATCAATGTGAGAGACAAACATCAATTGGTTGCCTCTCATAAGTGCCCAAGGAACCCACGACCCAAGCATGTGCCTGACTGGAAATCAACCGATGACCTTTCACTTTGCAGGACAAAACCCAACCAACTGGTCAGGGTTGCAACATTATTTATACTATGGGAGAACTGGAAACAAACATACAATAATGGGGAAATATTAAAATGTATACAAAATGGAAATATTATACAAACAAAAATAGGTTTTCAAAAGTTAATAAGGGAGATGATCAAACACAGTATTGGGTGAAACAAGCTAGGTATTGTATTTAGTGTCTGTGTACTTATCTAAAAAAACCCTAGATACGTGTAGTTTTTTTTAAAGGGATCACTGCTGACAAACAATATGGAGATACATTCCCATTCAGCTACTTTCATCACCATAAATTTTTACTGGAATTACACCCGAATTTGTTAAAATACATAGAAATATATTAATTTTTCATTTTGCCAAACAGTGTACTCATTCATAATAATGCCCTCCACTTAATTAGGTCATCTAGTTTATACAGCATACCCTAACTGTTAAAGAGTTTAGGCTTTTTAGTTTGACCTGGAATTAACTGTTGTTCAAATCCTGGCTTCAATGAATAGTCCTGTGACTCTAAGCAAGTTACATAAACTCTAAGCCTTGGTTCTCTTTATCTGAAAAGGGTGATAAGAGTACCCACCCTCAAAGAACTAACTGATAAAGTACTCAACACAGAATACTCAATAAAATATTCTGCTTTAAAAATAAAATGCAAACAGAATTATTCTACAATTACTGATAGAGTATCTTGAGTTCTAGCTTTGATATGGCTACTAACTAAGCAAGTGACAGGTGATCTTTTGCAAACCACTTAAGACTTTCTAAGGTTCAATTTTTTCACCTTTAAAGCTGAGGCACCAATACTTGCTCTGGCCTACCTCAAAGGATAGTTCGGAACAACAAATGAATTGTCTATTTTAAACAAACAGTAAACTGTAATTCACTCAACACACACAAAGAATAAAATCCACAACATACAAATTAATTTAAAAGATTGATGTACATTTAAAGCCATTTTCATTCTGCTCTCATAACTTCAGACCTCCAACTTATCACCAACATCCAGAAATACCTTGGACTTCGTGAACTGGTTCATAAAACAGCTATAAAAGCAGCAAACATACAAAATCCACACAAACACAGAAATATACGCTTAAAATTACCTCCTAATCTAAATGCAATCCCACAAAGAGCAAAATTCACTCAACACATTCCAAGCTTTTAAAAATGTCTTCCTCATAAAAAACAAAGCACTGAAAGGAAAATGGAAACTCAAATGTTAGTATTGTTTATCGGTTTTTTCCTAACACTAAAGCCAAATGCTATTTTGAAATGTAATTTCAAGTTTTAGGGTATCTGTCAAGATCACATTAAAAAATGGGGGTGAGGGAGTCCTTAATATGGGGTCCTTAGCCTGGATCTACAGACAGGCTTCAACAGGCCCTTAACCTCTATTACGTCTCCAGGCAAAATTACGTCTGTATATGTATATTCCATGGTTAGAGTTTTATAGCTTCAGATTCTCAGCAAGAATAGATGTATAGGCCCGGCTGGTGTAGCTCAGTGGATTGAGCGCAGGCTGGGAACCAGAGGGTCCCAGTTCGATTCCCAGTCGGGGCACATGCCTGGGTTGCAGGCCAGGTCCCCGGTGGGGGCCATGTGAGAGGCAACCATACATTGCTCTTTCTCCTCCCTTCTCCTCTCTCTAAAAAATAAATAAATAAATAAATAAAATCTTAAAAAAAAAAAAAAAGAATTAAATATGAACAGAAAAAAAAAGAATAGATGTATAAGTGGTAATATTAATACTCTCATCAAAAACTGATGGCAAAAGAAAGCTATTTACATTCTTTTGCCACCAATTTTTATTTTAACATTACATTCTACCACATTTTAAAATAAACAATTCACCTGAAGTCCTTAGCTTATCAACAACATGCATATCAGATATAAAGCTATATTATCCACATTATGTCTACCCTTTCATTTAAAACACAAAGTTTTTAGATTACACATTTACTGGTGAGTCAAGGCCGACTTTAAGTTTGAACAGAGATTGTAAATTTTAAAATAAACAGGTTCTTCAAATTTTCTTAAATAATTCTTTTTCAACATAACACCCAAAAATATAGAAAATTTCATTTCTTCTCTTGGTTAAACTTTTATGAGAAGGTTTACTGACAGATGAATTCTGAGGACATTATTTTGGTACTTTAACTCTGAATTTATCAAGGATAAATTGATGCTCACCTTTGTACAACCTATTGGGATGGAAGGAGTAAAGTCTTAATAATTATTGTGAGCCAGATTACAAGAAAGACATACAAACTACTTCAATTTAACAAGTTTTATCAAGTTCCAACTATCACACTCCTACTCAGTCATGGATAAATGTTAGTAAATGAGATACAGCAACTATACAGAGGAAAAATGAAAACAATTTTTAAACAACTACAGGACAGGGGAGGAGCAACTTGTAATAGCTCAGTATAACCTACAAATAAAATTGCTTAAGTAATTTAAACAAAAAAAGGAAGTATCATTGTGAGATTGTGTTTAGGAGTCAATTTTTAAAACTGAACCTTAAAGGAAATATTAAGAAACTGTCTAAGTATTTTTAGAGATCATTGGCTCATACACAAATAAGAAATCCTTTTTATTTGTTCATTAAGAGAGGTTTCTTAGAGGGTCTGCATGGCCAGATACTGTGAACCTGGTTCAACCAACTGTTCAATTTACTTAAAGGTAATGAAAACTAAATTTTATTTACTTCTCCAAACTATTTCTAACTCTCCAAAAATTCACTGCATTTTTGAGTGCTTCTAAAGAGAGTCCTAGGGGATTCCCAAATAATATTCAATAGAACCTTTCATTATGTCTCTTTTCAAAAGATAATAAAGACTAATTAAAACTTCAGTTTTTTTAGATGCTACATTTAAAATTTTCCTGGTTAAGTTTGAATAATTTTAAAAGCACCAACAAAATTATTAAAAGCAGTTTTTCCTAATATGTTACATAGCAAAGCTATTCATTTTCCAGTTTCAGAATAGCAAAGCCACAACCACACAACTTTACCTGTGATACAGAATACAGATTTCTGAAGAACTTGTAAGAACTTATGTTTATCAGTGTATCAAACCACCTGCACCTCAAAATAAATGTATCTCAAAACAAAAACAAATAACCTTAAAATTCTAGAAAAACTTAGAATGGCACAAATATTGAAAAGTATAGTCTGAATAAAGACAAAACCCTGCTTCCACCTGTCAGGAAGCAAATAACTCAGTTGAAAGTAAACCGAACACCCTTCCACTTTTACTATTGCTTTTGGTCATTAAAGTGAAATTCAAACACATAAATAAAGTAAAATTCAAACACAAACAAGAAGATACAGTTTATAAATCAACTGTTTTAAAGAATCATATTTGAAAGAGGTAGTTTGAAAGTCTTTCAAAATATCACACACACAACACAAATCCAAAACCCACATAAACTGCTGGTAAATGAGCATTTCCTTAAATCAAGTTCCTGCATATTAACCTTTTATCTAATTTACCTAGTCCAACTAGGCCTTTGGGCCCAGAAGTAGTTAACTGGCAATATATCTAGTTTCTTTAAACCAAAATACCATCTTACAAGGGCTTGGAATAAAAATTTTTAATCTGGCTAGAAAAAAAATCAATGTACATAATCTCTTTAATAGTCAAAAGTATAAGGAATAAGGCCTTTTATTCCAGGAGATAGGCCATGACTACCCCGGGATGGTATCTGTGATACAATACTCTCCTTAATATAACAGAATTAAACATTAAAACAACGAATGGTACACTAAGAAACATCACTAATTGATTTTAAAAATAGGTATGTAGGTTCCAATCATCAATACCACAGTTCATTTTCAGGTATTTAAGGGCTAGCAGAAGGGTTTAATACCCCACACACACCCCCAAGGGAGGGTAAAGACACCGATCTCCTCCCAGGGAGTTTAAAGGAAAAAAAATAAATGAGCAGGTAAGAGAGGCCTCAACACCACTCTAAAAATCAAAGACGGCGGCCGGAGGGTCCTGGGCTGCGGAGGAAAGCCTGGCTCTCCGATCCCACCTCCCTTCTCCTTCCCGGTAGCATAAGGAGGCGAAGGCTCATTAGTGCCCTCGTTAATTGACACCTGTAATGAGGAAACTTTCCGAGCGCTGAGACCACTCAGGCCCCGCCTGACCGCAGCTCCATCGCGGCCCCCTCACGGGCGCCCAGGTAATCCGACGAGGCTGGGCCTGAGGCGGCACGACGGCCGCGCCACCGCTCACCTTCCCGGAGCGCTAGGCCCGCACGCCGCCCGGTTCTGCCGTCGCCTGCGGCAGGCCGCGGCAGCCCGGGAAGGCCGGGGAGCAGCGCGGGGACCCCAAACCGTGCACCCCGACAGGCCGCCACCGCGGCTACTTACTTTCATTTAACACCTCCACCAGGTCTGCGCAGTTCTCGCACATCGTTCGGCCGCCGCCCCCCCCCTCCCCCGCTTCGGATCGCACTGACTGATCCCGACCGGCGGGGGGGAGGGGAGAGAGGCGGAGGAGGGGGCCGGCCGGCCGGCGGGGCGGGGAGGCAACGAGGGCTGGCGGCGGCGGGGACGGGGCGGGGAGCAGGAGAATGGGGGAGGGGGCCGGCGGTCCCCGGAGCGGGCGGGGGAGAGGAGGGGGGCGAGGGGAGGTGCGCAGGCCGGAGGGGCGCGGAGGCGCGGGCGGCGGGGAGGGGGGGGAAGGATGGGGGAAGGGGAGAGGGAGGGAGGGGGCGGGTGGGAAGAGAAGCAGCAGAGTCACTTCACCGACCAGACGCCGCGGCCACCGCCGAAGCCGCCGCCATTTTAATAGAGCGTTCGGGCTGCGCTCGGCTCTTTCCGTCCGGGCGAAGGAGCCGAAGAGAAGCGCCTCGCGCTCTCATTCCTCCGCCTCCCGCCCTCTCTTCGCCTCCCGCCCTCCCACCTCTCCCGCCGCACACACGCCGCACGCTCCACACCGCCGCGGCCCGCTCGCTGCCCTCCCTTTCCTCTTCCGTCCGGCCTCCCCGCCCTCGGTCCACCCCCTCTCCGCGCTCGCCCACCCCGCCCAGCCCGGATCTCTGTCAGCGGCCGGAAGGGAAACGCGAAGCCAGCGCGGTCGCGGGGGGAGCCCGGGTAAGTAGGGAAAGATGGCGGAGGGACCAAGCGGGTCGCGATTGCGCGGCGTCGCCCACGGCGGCCCACTCCGTGGGCTCCCAAAGCCCAGCGAACACCTATCTCCCGCCCCTGAGCTTCACTATTTTTTCCCGCGGGTCCACGAACGGGAATGGGTGCCGCTTTCTCCCGGGTTTCCCCCCCTCGCGCCCAGGATTTAGGGGGTTGCGCGGCGATGTTAATGGAGATCCGGAACCACGCCGCAGCCTAGATTGGGGCACATGGCCCTTTCCCTGCCGGGGTTTGTAAGAATGGCTCAGGGTCGTCTTAACCTGCATCGTTGTTACCCTCAGTCCTCTAAGGTTCATGCGTCCTCGAACAGTAAGACACCTGGTGTGACTAGAAATGGCGGAGTGTTCACAGTGGAATCTCCTCCTTTTTATGCCAGAGGGCCCCTCACGAATTGCCCCATCTACGACTCTTCACCTGAAACAGCATAAGATGGGAAACGGAGAAGGAAGAACAGGTGAAGGGAAGGTGGGCACTCAGTTGAAGTTTGCTATTAACTTTGGGAAAATTTTCCGTACACTTGCACTTACATCTTCCTCACTGATTTTTGTATCCAGTGTGGTTAAAGATGTGACTAAGAGTCCGAAAGGTGGATTGTGTAATATTTTTAGAACTGTAACCAGAGCAGCTAGTAAGTAGTGATTATTTGATAAATTTTGTCGCAGCTTTGTCACACCATCACGTCACCACCATGCAAGGACCACCATCCTGGAACTTGCCTTTCTGCCACTTGCAGTTGATGCTGTGAAGTTTTTGCCCATCCTGTTTTAAGTGGCTCTATATAAGCAGGTGCTCCTTAGGAACTGTAGAGCTATTCTGACATCTTCCCTCCTCATCTTTCCCACAAAATTTGGGTTTCTGTGGCAGGCATCCTCCACCTAATGTCAATTCCCACCCACGCCTTGCCCCTTTCCAATAGGAACAGTTGCCAAACCCAAGTGGTTTATGTTTGTTTATTTTTCAGGTGGCAGAGGAGAGACCTCGGTCTCAGGAACAAGTCCCCTCCCCAAAAAACCGGAATTATCTTCTGGAGGGCGGGACCCTTGTAGTACAGGCTTCCCAACTAGGTGAGTATTGTAGGAACCCTCCTATATCCGTGTACCAGCTGGCGTTGTGAGCAACTGCATTCAGTTTCAGTGAATTTTTTCTTTTGAAGACTTTCAATGCATTTGCCCATTTCATGATGGGTAATTTACACAGACAACATTCAGCAGTAAAATTTTGTTTCCTGTTGGGGAAAAATGAGGTGGAAATGGTTACAAAGAAGCTGCTTTGAGTAAAACAAGTTTATGAATGGTTTTCTTGTTTAAACGAGGCGAAATGTACATTGATGATGAACCTTGTTTTGGGCATTCTTCGGCCAGCCAAACTGAAGAAAATGTGATAAGAATTCGTCAAGCCATCTTGGAAGACCCCCATTGGACTATTGATGAACTTGCAGATTTGACTGGGGTGTCATGGAATTCCTGCCAGCAAATTTTATGTGATAATTCGGCATGAAATCAGTTTTAGCAAAATGTGTGCCTCACTTGCTCACACCTGAACAAAGAGACAATGGCTTGGCTACAAGCTTTGCTTTGAAGGAGCAGTTGGAGGCTGACCCTGATTTTTCTTCAAAAGTCATAACCAGAGATGAATCTTGGTGTTACAGTTGGACCCTGAAATGAAACAGGAATCTTGGAGTAGCCAATGGAAAACTGCCTCTTCTGCACACAAGTGAGATCAATGTGAAAACAGTGATAGTCTGTTTCTTTGATGTGAAAGGGGTTGTGCACTGGAGTTGGTGAAACAATCAACCAAAGTTTTTATCTGGAAGTTTTGAGAAGGTTGCAGTCATGATTTGCAGGAGAAAGGCCCCTGTGGCAAACAGGTGACTGGTTCTTCCATGGTGACAACGCATGCTGAATGTTCAGCAGTTTTTGACCAAAAAGGGATGACCCCCATACCCCATCCTCCGTATTCACCCAGTCTCCCCCTGAGCAACCTTTTTTGTTTCCCCAATGAAAAGTGTCCTCAGAGGGAAACGTTTTGTGCCAGTGCAGAAGCGGTGAAACAAAAAAGGGCAGAAGCAGTAAAAGGCATCAAAATCGACAAGTTCATAAACTGTTCTGAGCAGTGGAAAAAATGTCCTTGTAGGTGTATTGCATCAAATGAAGAGTACTTTGAAAGTGACTAAAGTTTAAACATGTAAAATATACAATATTTTATAAATAAATTCTGGTTTGGGGGCATCTTCCCCTTATGTTACAGATTTAAAACGAATCATGGTATGGTTTCTCTACGGCTGGCCATATGTTTAAATTCCTGCAGTGAAGTGTAAGCAGAAATCTGCAGAGTGGGTCTCTTGGAAAGAATTGCCCATTCCTAATTAAAAAGAGACAAATTTAGCAGATGTGCCCCTTAACCCTTAGTACTTTCTGCCTGGAACATATTCTTAATATACAAAATAACACAACATCCATTTTAATTTTTTTTAACAATGAAACCACAAACAAGATAAATGCCAACCATAAAATTGATAATGCAGAATAATAATGTATGAGTGGGTTGCTGATACATCTTGAGCAGCTGCCAACACCCTGCATAAATGAGACAAATCCCTTTTTCCTTAATCCAGTCTTAAATTTTCGGTACTCGAAGCCACATTTCTAACTGATGCAGGTATTCTTTGGATAATTATTTGTAAGAATCTGTCAACTGTGCTTTTATGACCACAGAGGACCCATAACAATTCTTCAAAATAGGACAACTACTTCTATATATTCTGAGCTTTCAGTATTTTTTAACAAGGAGTTGCTTCCTAGTTTTTTTTTTTCCTTTAAAAGATTCTGTGAAATGATGCTGGGTTTAAGGTGATCCGAGCCCTGACTGGAGTGGCTCAATTGGTTAGGCATCATCCCACAAAGCGAATGGTCTCTGGTTCAATTCCTGGTCAGGGCACATGCCTGGGTTGCAGGTTCCGACCTGGGTCAGGGTGTGTGCAGGAGGCAACTGATCGGTGTTTCTCTCCCTCTCCCTCCCTTCCCTTCTTTCTAAAAAAAAATAAGTACTTAAAATGATTTGAGAATCTAGAGAATTATTCCCATATATGATAACTGTTCTTCAGTCATCACTCAGGGCTCAAAAAACTTATGTAAAGAGTCAGATAATAATCCCTGTCTGGTGTAGCTCAGTGGATTGAGCGCGGGCTGGGAACCAAAGGGTCTGGGTTCGATTCCCAGTCAGGGCACATGCCTGGGTTGCTGGCCAGGTCCCCGGTGGGGGCCACATGAGAAGCAACCACACATTGATGTTTCTCTCCCCCTCTTTCTCCCTCCCTTCCCCTCTCTCTAAAAATAAATAAATAAATAAATAAAATCTTTAAAAAAAAAGTCAGATAATAAATATCTTGTGCTTATAGGCAATCCAAATTTCTTAATCACGGCTACTTGATTCTATAAGTACAAAAGCAGCCATAGATAATATATATTCAATATGACTATGCTCCAATAAAACTTTATTTATGGATACAGATTTTAAATTTGTTTTCATGTATCACAAAATACTATTTTTTCGTTTTGTTTTAACCATTTAAATATGTAAAAATTAGCCCTGGCTGGTGTAGCTGAGTGGATTGAGCGCGGGCTGGGAACCAGAGGGTCCCGGTTCGATTCCCAGTCGGAGCACATGCCTGGGTTGCGGGCCAGGTCCCCAGTGAGGGCCATGTGAGAGGCAACCATACATTGCTCTTTCTCCCTCCCTTCTCCTCTCTCTGAAAATAAAAATAAATAAATAAAATCTTTAAAAAAAATGTAAAAATTATTCTTAGCCCACAGGCTGCACAAAGACCTGTAACTATTCATATTGGCCTATGGGATGTAGTTTACCAATCCTTTATCTGTATATATTCAGCTGTTTATTAATAGATAGAGGCATAGAAGCTAATAAAAAGGTTGCCTGACTCAATACTCTTCAGTCTGTACTAACTTGGTATATGTGTTAACAGAGACTTTTTAATATGCTTGAAAGGTGTTCATTCTAAAAGAATGATAGAACAGAATCTCTGATATTCCCTAAATTCTTATAAATTGATTTTTTAAAAAGATTTTAGTTGGTTGTTCTTAGATGGGGGAAGGAAAGGAGGGAAACATCAATTGGCTGCCCCTCATGAGGGCCCCTACCAGGGCCTAAACCTGCAACCCAGGCATGTACCAGTGACCCTTCTCTTTGTGGGACAGCACCCAACCAACTAAGCCATGCTCATCAGGATCAGGGTTTATAAATTAATTTTAAAACCAATAATCAGCAATTACCACACATCTATAGCTATAAGACTGATAATGACTTTTTAATATTTTGTATGTATGTCACCATCTAGTGGTAGAATTATGCTTTGAGTAAAATCATACAATCTGAAATGTCTAATTCTCAAGTTTGTAGTATAATTGTAGTATATTCCTAGGTACTTTCCTGGAAACCAGCCCAGCATAAACAACTTTGAAAAATTAATATTGTGTGGAAATTATTTGTCCTCAGCATTCTAGTTGCTATTAAAACATGATTTTTGTCTCTGGATTTGGGGGTTAAAGTCTGGTATTAACATTATAGGCCAGAATCTGCACAATTTACTCCTCTCCCTCACAACCACACTCATCACTGTTTTTGTGGACTTTAGGGCCATTATTAGAAAGGTAGCTCTGCTATTTTATTTCTCTCCACAGCACCCAGCCGTGTTTTGCTATTTGGCTCTTAAATTGCCGGAGTGATTACTTTTTAAAATAAATTGGATTTTATCATTTCCCTGTTAATGAGTCAGACAACTTTGTTTTTATTAAAAATAAATTGGGCCTTGGCTGTTGTGGCTCAGTGGATTGAGTGCAGGCCGTGCAAACGAAAGGGTCGCTGGTTTGATTCCCAATCAGGGAACATGCCTGGGCTATAGGCCAGGCCCCCAGTGGGGGAGCATGCCAGAGGCAACCACAATAGATGTTTCCCTCTCTTCCTCCCTCCCTTCCCTCTGTCTAAAAATAAGATCTAAAAAATAGTCAATAAAATGGATTAAACCACTTCCAATAAACTTTTTTTTTTTTTAAATTTTAGAAAAGGGAAAGAGAAACATAAATTTCTTGTTCCACCCATGTATACAATCATTGCTTGTTCCGTGCCTGTGCCCCAACCAGGGATCAAACCCACAATCTTGGAGCATGATGATGATGCTCTAACCTGCTGAGATATGGGGCCAGGACACTTAAAACTCTTTACTTGGGCCTTCCCCCAACATCTCCCCAGTTTTTAACATTACTCTTGTTGCAGTCAGACCACATTGGTCTGATTTCTAAAATAAAAACTTGCCCTGTTCTAGGTCTGATGAACGTTGTTTCTTCGTAAGATAACATTCTTACCTCTTATCCTAAAGGTATCACAGTATTCGGTTTATTTCCTTTACAGCTTTTACTGTAGTTGGTAATTATTTCTGTTTATTTGAATCAGGGACACATAGGACTACAAGTGAAAAAAATTTTTTATTTTTCTCCTGTGACCCAGAGGCAGTAGTAGAGGGTCTGGGGCTTGACAGTGGAGTGGCTCAAGGATATGAACCAAAGTTGATTGTTTCTTTCCACTACATATATTGGCTTGTCATCTCCTGGTTGTAAGACAGACACTACAGCACCAACTATCATCTTTAAAGAGGAAGAAGGAAGAAAGGTGATGATGGCCTGTGTTGGTTTGTATTCTACCAAAGCAGATCCTGAAACAAGGACACAGGTAGAAATAGTTTATTTTTATATTATCCCAAGAAACTGATGGAATAGTGGAGATAGGAAATTGGGGAGGGAGGGAGTAGTTGTCCAGCAAATGATTCATCATTAATCCCTTTATTCTTGAGGGTAACTGGAACCTAATCCCACTGGGAAATTCTACAAACCATTATAAAAAGTATGCCTTAAAATCATCCTACCCAAGGGACAAGGAAGCTGGATATTTACATCTACTCTCTCTAGTTATTGATTTAGTGTTGTTAGGAGGAGTTGGAGGTAGCAAAGCAGGCTTCTCAGGCAGACAGAAAACCTTCAGACATAAAAAGAAAATGGGGGTAACAATTGGAAGTCTGGCCACTGCACTGAAGTGATAAGAGCTAGGAACAGAGGACAGATGATTATTTGGTATACCACCCTTCCCTCCCTCTTCTGCCTGGGATACAGATGTGGTATCTGGAGAAGTAGCGGCCTTCCTGACATAAGAAACCTATATGCAAAAAGCCAAGGCCTGCCCTGGTTGGCGTAGCTCAATGGATTGAGCGCGGGTCCGAACCAAGGGGTTGCAGGTTCAATTCCCAGTCAGGTCACGTACCTGGGTTGCGGGCCAGGTCCCCGGTGGAGTTCATGTGGGAGGCAGCCACACATTGATGATTCTCTCTCTCTCTCTCCGTCCCTCCCTTCCCCCCTCTAGTAATAAATAAAATATTAAAAAAAAAAAAAAGCCAAGACCTTAAAGATGGCAAAATGGAAAGAGAAAAGGCTTGGGTCCCTGGTGGCATTGTTGAGCAGCTGGATCAGTGCTAGCAACTGCCTAGTTCTTGCTATGTAAGACATTTGGTTATCTAACAAAAACAAAACCCTAAAGTCACTATTGGAGTTTTTGTAGCCCAGTGTAATTAGTCCAGTATGCCCTAGACTGGGAATCAAACTGGCAACCCTTTGGTTCACAGGCCAGCACTCAGTCTACTGAGCCACATCAGCCAGGGCATCATAAAAAAAGAATTTGAGAGAAATTGCTTCAGAATTTCTGCTGTCTGGTGAGTTACTTTCAGATTATTTTCAGTACTGTAATTCTCAACCTTTGGTTCTCAAGAGAGTAGCTTGGCGTCTCTCTCTCTCTTTTTTTTTTTTTTTTTTTTTTAAGAAAAGAAAGCATATTATCTATTTCCCAGAGATTCTGATTCTGCAGGCCTGTGTTGGGGCCTGAAATCACCTGTTTTTCTTTTGATTTTGAGAGTATGTTTATTAAAGCTGGAACAGAGAAAGAAAGAAAGAGCTTAGGTTAGAAGAAGCAACAGGAGAGAGCCTAGGCGGGGCTGCTTTGGCTCCCTGAAAAGTCAGAAAAGGGGGCCTTGTAGACAGTTTCAAGGCATTAGCTCCGGATGAGCTGCCGCTGTTCATTGCTCCCCTGGTTACAAGTCTCATGGGGACTCTTCGAGTTCAGGAGATGTACGGCGGAGAGGGAAGAAAGGCATGGGTGTGCTCCTGGGTGGGAGAGCACCAGAAATGAACAATATTTTTATTATTTATTTGAGAGGGAGGGAGGAGGGGGGAACATCAGTTTTGTTATTCCACTTATTTATGCGTTTACTGGTTGATTCTTGTATACGTCCTGATCACGGATGGAACCTAAAACCTTGGCTTATAGGGAGGGATGCTCTAACTAACTGAGCCACCTAGCTAGGGCAAAAATCAACTATTTTAACAAGTACTTGAGATAATTCTGATGTACTTGGATCTCATCTGACTCTATGAGAAACATTCAATCCCATTTCTTCAACATTGTTTCTGCATTTGAAAGCAGGAAGTCTGGTTTCCATTGTGACCGACTTTGGCCTAGAGCATCCAAAGCTCATTTATGTCTCTTCCTCATGGTAATATGGTTTCAGTTCTATACATGATCCTAAGTGAGAAATTAAGCCTTGCCCAGAGAATAGGAATATTTTCATAAACTATGGTATCTGGAGATACTTTGACAGCACACAGATCATTATGATCTCTACCTCTGGACAACGTATTTCAATTAATGTAGCCACATAATGTTTAGCTACTCTAGCTTATAGTTAATTAAAATATTTAGGTCTTTTTTACATGTCCTGCTGGTAAGCCAAATCTCTCCCAACATTCATTTGTGCGATTATTTTTTTTTACCAATTCCAATATTTTGCAATTATTGTACCCTCTTTTCTGTTTATAAAAGTAATATTGCTCATTGTAAAAACTACAGGAGGCCCGGCTGGTGTAGCTCAGTTGATTGAGCGCAGGCTGGGAACCAAAAGGTCTCAGTTCAATTCCCAGTCAGGGCACATGCCTGGGTTGCCGGCCAGGTCCCCAGTGAGGGCCATGTGAGAGGCAACCATACATTGCTCTTTCTCTCTCCCTTCTCCTCTCTCTGAAAATAAATAAAATCTTTATTAAAAAAAAAAAAACTACAGGAAAATATGAAGAAACTAAATATTGACCATTATTCCATACCCAAAGGCAGTATAATCTTAAAAAAGAAAACAATCTTTTATTGATTTTCAGAGAGGAAAGGAGAGAGAAACAACCTGTTGTCCCAGCCATTTATGCACCCATTGCTTAATTCCTGCATGTGCCCCTACAGGGGATGAAACATAAAACTTTGACACCTGAGGACAATGCTCCAACCAACTGGGCTACCCAGCCAGGGCAGGTACTATCATCTTAATTATGTCCTTTTATTCTTTAATAGGCATGTAAATATTTCTTATTAAAATGGGACTAAAATATCTAAATTAGAAAAGTATTAAGTATTTTTCATGTTAACATCTAAAAATACATTATCATTTTTATTGTCCTTAGTATACCATTTCATTATATAGATTCACAATATTTAATTTCATTAAATTAGACCTAGTTGATGAACATTTAACCTTTCCAGGTTTCCCCTTGTAAGCAACACTGCAATAACCATTGTGATATATACATCTCTGTATACTGTTTTATTTCCTTAAAGTTAGAAATTGAGTTATTGGTTATTACTCTCTTTGTATTTTTTCTTTAACTGAAGCCTAAATAAAGAAGTATTTTTTCGTGTGAGCATAACCCATGTTTTCTTGTGTTTCCACAGATAAGAGACTATTTGTCCTTTTTCTCTTCCTCTTTAGAAGCTTGATATAGATTGCTTCAACCTACTGCTTTCAAAAGGATTAAGATTCAAAAAATGTTTTTTTTTACGATTTTATTTATTTTACTTTTTTTTAGAGAGAGGGGGAGGGAGGGAGATAGAGAGGAAGAAAGACATCAGTGTGTGAGAGATGGGATCAGTTAGATGTACATCTACCTCTCACATGCCCCCAACCAGAGACCGGGCCCACAACACAGGCATGTGCCCTAACTCGGAATCAAACCAGTAACCCTTCGGTTCTCAGGCCAGTGCTCAATCCACTGAGCCATGGCTACCAGAGCTCAAAAAATGTTTCTTAAATAACATTAACTGGTTGTGTTTGTTGTGTGGGGTTGGGTAGATGAATGGAAACAAGGGAGATGGGGAATTTTAGTCAATGGACTTATTAGCAAGACCATACTTTTGGAAGTTACTTTTCCTTCTCTTTAGTGTAAGGAGTCAAGGTAAGCCAAATGGGAAGCAGGGCAATGTGCAGATTATAATAAAAATTCACATAAAGATCTATATAAAGGTGGCATTCATATCAAGATGCTTAATGTATCATCAAATATCTAAATTGTCACAGGCAAATTTTCCCACCACATATTTGCCTGTAATTACACCAGACATAATAAATACGAAGGTGAGAAATAAAACATAAAACAGCAATATATATACAGGTATACAAAAACAAAGCTATGAGGTAGAAAATCTGAAAGCAAAATGTACATAAAACTTTCATAAAAATTACTTAAGTTATAATTGGACAACTGCTTAGTCATTTGGAGGAAAAGTGTTCACTATCTCACATCATTTACCAAAAATGTAGAATTAAACTGTAAAGATGTTAAGAGAAAATATAGAAGAATATTATATAGTGTTGGTTTATGGAAGGATTTTAATCTAGGCATGACGTGAAAAGCAGAATCCATAAATTGATACATTTGACTACACTTTTTAAAAATTCTGTACACCTAACCACCATAATAGAATCGAAAAACAGACAAACTTAGGAAGCTATTCTGTCATTACAAATACTAACCCTACTCATACAAATACCGTATTTTGCTGTGTATAACGCACATTTTTTGGCCCAAATTTTTGAGGGAAAAATAAGGATGAGCATTATATATGGGTAGTACTAAATCTGTATCTACATAAATGTTTTTAATTCTTTTATTTATGCTTATGTGTTAAAAGTATAATTCTAGAAAGCAATAATGATATCTATATGCAAAATAATACCCTGGAATATGACAATAGGTTTTGTTTCTAAATATAAATAGCAATTAAAAAATATTAAGATTTTGCCCGGCTGGCGTAGCTCAGTGGATTGAGCACGGGCTGGGAACCAGAGGGTCCCGGTTCGATTCCCAGTCGGGGCACATGCCTGGGTTGCGGGCCAGGTCCCCAGTGAGGGCCATGTGAGAGGCAACCATACATTGCTCTTTCTCCCTCCCTTCTCTCTCTGAAAATAAATAAAAAAAATAAATAAAATCTTTAAAAAATATTAAGATTTTTTTCCCCTGAAAGTTGAGGCCAAAAACATGGGTTCGCATTATGCACAGCAAAATACGGTAAATACAAAACCCTGGCCACATGGCTCAATTGGTTGCAGTGTAGTTCCATAAACTTGAAGGTTGCTAGTTCCATTCCTGGTCAGTACACATGCCTCGATTGCAGGTTTGATCCCCACTTGGAGCATGTACAGGAGGCAACTAATCAATGTTTCTCACATTGATGCTTCTTTCTCTCTCTCTCTTCCTCTCGCTCTCAAATCAATAAAAAAATGTTTAAAAAAAAACATAAATACAAAAACCCAAATAGGACAAAAAAATAGGCTGGAATTAATTAGAACAATTTTTTTAAGTAAACAAAATTCAACCCCATTAGATAACCATGAGAGAAAAAAATTTTTTTTAAGATTTTATTTATTTATTTTCAGAGAGAGGAGAAGGGAAGGAGAAAGAGCAATGTATGGTTGCCTCTCACATGGTCCTCACTGGGGATCTGGCCCGCAACCCAGGCATGCGCCCCAACCGGGAATCAAACCGGGACCCTCTGGTTCCCAGCCCTCGCTCAATCCACTGAGCTACACCAACTGGGCCCATGAAAGAAAAAAAAAATTTTTTTTAAAGATTTTATTTATTTATTTTCAGAGAGAGGAGAAGGGAGGGGAGAAAGAGCAATGTATGGTTGCCTCTCACATGGCCCTCACTGGGGACCTGGCCCGCAACCCAGGCATGTGCTCCGACTGGGAATCGAACCGGGACCCTCTGGTTCCCAGCCCGCGCTCAATCCACTGACCTACACCAGCTGGGCCTGAAAGAAAATTTTTAATAATTACTGCCTTGGACCAAGGTTAAGAGAAATCACAAATTATAACATATTATTGATGAGAATATAAAATTGGTTCAGCTTTTCTGGAGAAAAACTTGGCAATCTATACTAAAATCTTTCATTTTAATGTATACTTTGACTTAGAAAATTCAAGTTTAGTAATTTAAGGCCAATTAGGGAGCTAAGATTTAATTACCATAACACTCATCAAAACTTTGTTTAGGCCCTGGCTGGTGTGGCTCAGTGGATTGGGTGTTGGCCTGTGAACTCAAAGGATCACTGGGTTCGATTCCCAGTCAGGGCACATATCTGGGTTGTGGGGCGGGTTTCCTGTCGGGGATATGCAAGAGACAACCACACATTGATGTTTCTCTTCATCTCTTTCTCCCTCCCTTCCGTTCTCTAAAAATAAATAAAATCTTTTAAAATTTTTTCTAAAAGCTTTGTTTAGTAAAATATCAGCAATCATCTAAATGTCTAGTAGTAAGGAAATTACAGAGTAAATAATAATGCAAAGAAATATCACATGGGCCCTGGCTGGTGTAACTCAGTGGATTGAGCACAGGCTGGTAACCAAAGGGTCGCTGGTTTGATTCCCAGTCGGGGCACATGCCTGGGTTGCAGGCCAGATCCCCAGTGAGGGCCATGTGAGAGGCAACCATACATTGCTGTTTCTCTCCCTCTCTTTTTCCCTCCTTCCCCCCCTCTCTAAAAAATAAATAAATAAATTCTTTAAGAAATTAAAATTTAAAAAATGTTAAAAATATCACATGGTCACTAAAATAGATGTTGCACAGTATTTTATAATCTGGAAATATATGTAATGGTATATAAAATTTTTTAAATGTTATGTACTGTATAGTTCCACTTTTTTTCCCCATATTGTCTTTTTTTAACTATATTTTATTGATTATGCTGTTACAGTTGTCCCACTCTTCACCCCCTTCTTGCCCCCCACCTCCTTACCCCCACCCTTTTCCCAACCTTTAGTTTTGTCCATAGGTCATACACATAAGTCCTTCTGCTTCTGCACTTCCTATACTATTCTTAACCTCCCCCTGTCTTTTGTCTACCTCCCATTTATGCTACTTATTCTGTGCCCCATTCCCACCCTCTCCCCCTACCACTCCCCTGTTGATATTCCTCCATACCTTATATAACTCCCTTTAACATTTCATACAGTAGGGGCTGGGTGGTGATGAACTCCTTGAACTTGACCTTATCTGAGAAGCACTTTATCTGCCCTTCCATTCTAAATGAAAACTTTGCTGGATAGAGTATTCTTGGATGTAGGTCCTTGCCTTTCATGACTTGGAATACTTCTTTCCAGCCCCTTCTTGCCTGCAAGGTCTCTTTTGAGAAATCAGCTGACAGTCTTACGGGAATTCCTTTGTAGGTAACTGTCTCCTTTTCTCTTGCTGCTTCTAAGATTCTCTCATTTTTAATCTTGGGTAATGTCATTATGATGTGTCTTGGCGTGTTCCTCTTTGGGTCCAACTTCTTTGGGACTCTCTTAGCTTCCTGGACCTCCCAAAAGTCTATTTCCTTCACCAGCTTTGGGAAATTCTCCATCATTATGTGTTCAAATAAGTTTTCAATTCCTTGGATTTCTTCTCCTTCTGGCAACCCTATGATCCATATGTTGGGCCGTTTACAGATGTCCTGGAGGTTTCTGAGCCCCTCCTCCATTTTTTGAATTCTTGTTTCTTCATTCTTTTCTGGTTGGATGTTTTCTTCTTTCTGCTGGTCCACTCTGTTGATTTGAGTCCCAGTTTTCTTCTTATCCCTATTGGTTCCCTGCAGATCTCTCATTTGTTCAAGCAATTTCGATAATTTTCGTCAAATTCTGTGAGCATCCTGATTACTAGGGTTTTGAACTGTGCATCTGATAGTTGTCTATCTCTTGGTTTGTTAGTTCTGGAGCTTTGATCTGTTCCTTTCTTTGGGCCATTTTTTTTTTCCCTAGGTGTGCCTGTTACTGTTAGGAGGGCGGAGCCTTGGGGTTCACCTGGGCAGGGAAACTCCCAGTAGTTGTGCTGTGATGTAGCCTGTGGGGGCGGGACCTGAGAGCACAATGGTGCCTGCTCTGCTCTCCACACCCACACCACCTCCCGCAAGCAATTCGAGCCCCTCTGCGCTGGCTCAAGGGGTCGCTCCGGGGTCGGTGGACAGGCTGCACAGCTCCAATCCCCTGTGGCTCTCCCCAATGAACTCTCCTGTGAGGCCAGGAGTTCCTCCCGCTGCGGACTCCACCCCCACACGTGCTCTCAATCTGCGCTGATGGGTTGCGCCCTGCTTTCTCTCCCGGTTTGTCTGCACACGAATGCAGACTTGCCCGGTCCACCAGTCTCGGCCCCGCTGGGTCCGGATAAGCCGGGCGCTGGCCGCACTTTGGTCAGGCACCCCTGTCTCGGTGTGCTGCAGCCCCGCGGGAACCGCCCCTCCAACCGCGGTCCTGCCGTCTGCTCACCAGCTCACCGTGGGGTCACCGAGTGCTTTCCCTCCACCCTGCTCCTCCCAGCTCACCAGACTGGATGAATGTATCTTCTTTAATTCTTTGGTTGTCGGACTTCCTCTCAATTCGATTTTCTGTCAAATCTGGCTGTTTTTGTTTAGATAAATTTCTGTTTTTTTCCTTGTTTGGCTGTGCAAGGAGGCATGGCGCATTCACCTATGCCGCCATCTTGTCGGAAGTTCTTATAGTTCCACTCTTAAAAAAAGACTGAAACAATGAATTTACAAGGGTTAATATTTTTTTCTTTTTGTTTATATGCATTTGGCATACTTTCTACAATGAAGAAGTCTTACTATTGTAATTCTAAAATAAGAAAATTCTTGTTAATACTTAAGTACACAAAGTACATAGCTCTCTCAGGGTTCAGTTAGGGAGAACAGAACCACTAAGTATAATGAACTGATGGATCCATTATGGGAACAAGACCATCCATAATTGTGGGAGAAAGCTATTGTTACTGTATCTGGTGGTAGAACTGGAGTCACTGTCAGCAGGGCCAACCAGGTGAAAACTAGAGATCAAGTTGAAGAGAACAAGGATAATTTGAATCCCTGTCTCTCACTACCTCTAATTAAGACAGTCTTCATAGAGCAATAGTTCCTGCCTCTCTTCTACCACCCAATTCTCATCAAAATTTTTTGGACAGTTTCAACTGAGAACCAGATATGTCAGAGTGATTGGGACTTTTGAGAGTAATTTACATAGTATTGTCCTAATATATCAAAGGAATATACTTCTAACTACTCATTAGAAATTCCCTTCTACTATACTCAAAAATGACATTTTACAGCAAATATATTATATTGTTTATATGAATTAATAGTGAAAATCAGGTGCATACTATAGGAATTCCATATAGCTCAAACACGTATCATCTGTGTGAGTTGGGGCAAGTTAAAGTTATATTTGTGTCAGTGACCAAGTTGGTGAAATGGGGAAAATAAAAGGTTCTGTGAGAATGAAGTGAGATAATACATGTAAAAACAAGTTAGCATATTGAAAGTGTTCAGTAAATGGTAGCTCTTCCAAGTAATCACAATCCCTTATCTAAATGTTGCATTTTCCACACCCACACGTCTTTATATTATTAATATAAACCATTGTATTAATTAGAAACAGAACAATTTGGCTTATTTTTCAAACTATATGTAGATGTATATTATGGGCATTTTGCAAATTATTTTTTCACATTTAAAAAATGTATTATTGACATAACTTAGTCTATATATTTTATCTCATACATGATATCCCCATATATGAATAAATCACACTTTGTTCATGCTCCTATTGGATGTTTAGCTTATTTCCAGTGTTTGCTGTTAGAAACAATGGTGCAATAAATATTCTTGTATGTGTCCTCTTGGATATGTATACAAAAAAAATCGGAGAATATAAACCTAGAATTACAATTGCTGGATTGAGGATATATACCTGTTTAGTTTTTCTAGATATTGCTAAATTGCTCTCCAAAGTGGATGCACTAGTTTATACTCCCAGTAGCAGGCACAGGATTTTTTATTTCTTCACATCCTTACCACACTGGTCTTTTCAGACTTTTTTATCTTTGTGTGAAATGCTGTCTGAAACACTCTCTCATTATTTTAAAATGCACTACTGATACTGAGCAAATAGATCATTCTTGAAAGACCTAACTGTAAAGAAAAAAAAAATTTTTAATAAAGACTGCCAGTATTTTCAGACAGAACTTTTCCCTCTGATATCAAATGACAATTTTTTAAAAAAGATTTTATTTATTTTTTATAAAGAGGGGAAGGGAAAGAGAAAGGGAGAGAAACATCAGTGTGTGGTTGCTTGTCACACACCCCCTACTGGGGGCCTGGCCCACAACCCAGGCATGTGCCCCAACTGGGAATCAAACCAGCGACCCTTTTGTTCAGAGGCCTGAGCTCAATCCACTGAGCTACAGCAGCCAGGTCAAATGACTATTTTAACACTGTATTCCTGTTAGATGTTTACACATCCCTGTCCTCCTTTCATTAAGCTGCATCATGCTTACCTACAATGGTAGAAAGTACACACAGGCCAAAGGCCTGGATTTAACCCTACCTGCTCTGTCACTCCTTAATTCTGTCAGCAGGGGGCAGGTGAAAACCTGCCCACCCTGTTACCTTCATCTGTAAAACAGGGATGACAGTATCTGCCAGGGTTCTTGAGAAGATTAAATGTTATAGTAGGTTATCATTCATTGTTGCAAGTGCAGCAACTAACATAAACCTTATCTAAATCCCTATTAATGATCCATTAATCCCTAATAATAAGTTATTAAATCCCTAATAAATTTAATAAATCCCTCATAATAATCCATAATAAGCAGACTATAAGCATTTGTAGAATTGAAATTTACCCACCAAGCATTTTCTTGAACTTTACCTCCTCAAGAATACCAGGGATTCATAATGCTGCTATAGTGGCCTGACTATAACCATAAGACAACCAATTCACTTCTGAGTTGCAGAGAATGATAGCAAATTGCATGCAGTCCACTAGAGTTTAGAAGATAACATGACACTATGAATTCACTTTTGATGTGTGCACACTATTTGATATTCAACTGATTGAAAATATGCCACCTAAACTTAATAGCAAAGAAGCATATAAAATATGAAAACTTTGAAAAAAAACTATATTTGCGGCTGAGTCAAATGGATAAAGCACTCAGTAAGTTAGGTAATTTGTACTCTTTATTATTCACTTCTGCCCTTGAAAAATTCTCCAAGAAAACATTCCAGCCAATAAAATGCTTTTTAAAAGCAGGCATTCTCAAATTGCTTGTAAAGAAAAAAGATGCAATCTTTGTGAAGTCAGGAATGAAACTCAAAATTAATAAGAATTAAAAATATTCCATTTTATTCCCTAACTAAACTTTACAACTGTCACTTAAATGTACCCATGCAGTGATTTCTTCCAGACTTCCCCATTAAACTAGGACAGTAAATGTAGTTTCAGTAAGTATTTTTAGCTCAGCTCCTGCTGAACTACATTAGTTACCTTGAAAATTTTCTAACCTTTATAATACTGAAATTTATGTTTAGCACCTCTACCATAAATTAAGTCATAAAGTCATGAGTTGGAATCTCAGTTAATTGCTTAGCTTAGTATTTTTTGTTCACCTTTATAATCTGGTCAAAATACAGACTTCAAGTGTTGAAATAACTTGAAAGTTCACTGTATTTTTCATTTCACTGTAATGATCAAACACATTCATGAAATTGCTTGGATAACCTCTCTCTTAAAATTGCATCTTTATATTTCATCTTCCACATTTCAGTTTCTATAGTTTTATGTATTTAATCATTTATTTATTGGATTAATCTGTCAGCTATAACTGAAACAGGATTCTTGTAAAACCAAAAATACTGACATCTGTCAGATTATTTAAAGCCAAATCTTAAGAAAATTTCATTTTCCAAAGGTTTACTCCAATTTTTCTCATCTCTAGTAAACTAAACATATAAGGCTTGATTCAATTCCTAAACTAATTTTTCAGTTTTTTCAAAAAGATTTTTTAGAGGGGAAGGGTGGGAGAAAGAGAGGGAGAGAAACATTAATGTGTGATTGCCTCTCATGTGCCCCCCACTGGGGACCTGGCCTGCAACCCACGTACATGACTTGACTAGGAATCAAACTAGCAACCCTTTGGTTGTAGGCTCGATCTCAGTCCACTGAGCCACACCAGCCAGGGCAACCGATTTCTAACCTAACAAAATTTGGTATTTCAGATGTTTCTGTCATCTCTGTAAGATCAATAAAAAACCATCCATTATACTTAAAGCTTTAATACATATAATCACTTTCTATTATCTTAGTTTCTTCATGAATTTTATATAAATGTAACTTTACATATATACTCAAGAAATTTTAGAGGGAAAGGGAAGAGGGGGAGAGAAACATCCATGTGTGAGAGATACATTGGTTGCCTCTTGCATGCCCCTAAACTTGGGACCCACCTGCAATCCAGGCACAGGCCGAGCAAGGTATGGTTGCCTCTCACATGGCCCCCACTGGGGACCTGGCCCACAACCCAGGCAATGTGACCCTACTGGGAATCGAACCCAGACCCTCTGGTTCCCAGCCCGCGCTCAATCCACTGAGCTACACCAGCCAGGCAGGTTATCCCCTCTTTTATTGCTAAATAGTGTCACATTTTTATTTTTAAAAAGATTTCTAGAGGAGGAAGGAAGAGAGGAAGAGTAACATCAATTGGTTGTTTCTCTTATGCGCCCCCGACCAGGGACTCAACCTGCAACCCAAGCTCGTGCCCTGACTGGGAATCAAACTGGCCACCTTTTACTTTGTTGAACACTGAAGCAACTGAGCCACACTGGTCAGAGCTATGATACTCATTTAAAAAAATTTCACGGTAACTTTTTAAAAATCATGAGCTAAAACAGAGCCTAATTGCTGTTTATGTTGTTAAGAAGTTTCAACTTTGGATGATACATTTAACCATTTGTATCCACATGCACTTAACCTGCAATAACAGACCATATACAGTTCAAACCTTGGTTCTGGAACAATTTTGGTTCTCAACCAAGTTGTTCATGAAAAACATGTTTCGACCATCTAACAAAATTTTAGGTCTTGATTCTCTAACAAGATTTTCATGCTGATACCTGTATGATCAGTCACGTGTCTCAGATGACAAAAGATTTTCAAAAAAATCACTTTGTTTTCCAGAACAATATATATTTCTGCTTTGATTCCCAGCAGATTCAGTGATTGTAAAGGAATGTCAAAAAACGTTTTCAAACTTTTTACCCTGGATATGTTAATATTTTGTAATTTATCTAGTTTATCAATGCCAAAATCTGCACACTTACTAATTATACAAAAATAAAACCAAAGTAAAAAGTTATTCAGGGGACAAAAGTGTTGGCCCAAACTGGCAGATGTGCTTCACAGAAACCATTGTTAAACACATACACACACAAAAGCTTAATTTAGAAGTAGTACAACTACATAACTATAGGATAGGGATAAAGAGAAATCCCCCTGAAGGGCTATTTTCCTATTGTGGTATCAACTGAACTGGCAGAAATGCTAGGTATTTCTCAGATGTCACTAAGGCAGGAAACCCATTTTATCAACGATCAAGGTATCTTACAATTAGCTTGAACTGAGTTTATAGAACCTTTATGAACTTTATGACATCACAGGAACTAAGGTCGCATCTCAACCTATCTTTATTAAAATTACAAACACACAAACCCTTTGGTCCAACTATTTTGTTTCTAAAAATTAGCTGTATATACTCACATGAGTAACATCAAGAAATTATCACTTACCTCTTGGCTGGATACTGTCCTAAATGCTTTACTTTTTAACAGATTTAATACTCAGCTTCATTAGATAGGTATTCCCTTTTTACAAATAAATTGAGGTTTGAATTAAGTGATTTGCCTAAGTTCATACCCAAGGACTTATGGGTAGGTTACAAGGATGAGAATTTTGGAAATCTGGTAGGCCTTGGTCAGCATCTATACATCACACTAGTAAGATGGAACTAAATACACTGCTCATGCTAAAACAAATCTGTGGTGTTTTTGTTGTAACTAATAATTAGTAACCCTATGGATAAATATTCCCATTTTACAGATGAGGAAATTGCGGTTTGGAGAAGTCTAATGATTTGCTTACTAAGGTCACACAACTATTGCTGGAGCTGGAATTCAAACCCTGAGAGAAGAGCTCCAGACTTAATCACTACATGACACTGGTTAAATTCATTGTTATATTCACTCAATAGAATATATTGCAGCCATAGAAAATAATCACAAAGCTCTGTGTATATTGATGTGACAGTATGCAAGATAAATCATAAATCACCAAGTAAAATGAAACCCAGTGTACTGTTACAATAAGCAACTGTTTGTATAAAAACTATGTCATGAAGTCAGGGACCTACAATTATATACAAACTTTGGGGTGTATGTGCATTTGCCTGATGAATAGAATATTACTTCTCATGTGATCCACTGTAAATAGAAACACTTAAATCTGATTTTCTAATTCAGTCTATGAATTTTACTTGAATATGTCAAGTTTATACATTTTAAACTGTGAAAAAAATTTTCCTTTTTGCTTATATTTAGCCTCATTAATGTAAAGGTATAAATTTACTTGTGGCAGTTGAATCCACAGTTTGCAATCATTTCTAATTCAAAGTGGACTACCCTCCTTCCCAAGCCAAACCTTGGTTTCTTGCAACATCCTGATCATATTAAGAGGCCAGTGAGGCTATGGGAAGGTAAAATAAATACATGAACATCACTGAAAATAGTGACAATTATAAACCAATGGTATGTACTTTATATAGCTAATTGAAACAAGCAAATAATCATGGCCTAAGCGCTTTACCTGATTCAAGAAAAAGTCTGAAAACCTTTTTAGGCATACACCAATAATTAAGGCTGAATCAAAGATTTTAATAGAGCTAAAATTTGAAACAGTCTTCCAATATTCCTCTTTGAATAAATTCTTAACCATTTGAGTTTAGAAATAAATTGCTTTATGCAGGATTATAGTCTACTGAAATGGCAGTTTTACCACAGACCTAAATTAGGAATACAACCCTTTAAAATACTTAGGCTTTAATGTAGTTTATAAAGACACTCTTTAATCACAAATAAAGGTAAAATGTATCAAACAAAAGATTTGTTTCTTGGGAACAGAAGGTGTCATATTCATTTTACTTAACTGCTTTTCCTCCCAGACTTAGAAATATTTGTATGTCAACAGGTTTCAAGTATCACTTTAAAATGTAATACCTAAACACAAATAACCACTTTCACTAATATAGGAATAATTTTGAGCCAATAAAATTAATGTAAACCAAGTTTATTTTGCTTTTTTAAGTAGTGTTCTTAAAGCACTACAGCTTGGTAAACAATGTAAATTAGTATAAGTCATCTCAAAAGCCAGTTCTGTTTTGTTTTTTTAATGAGTTGTTAAAAAGATGCAGCCTATTCTAACAGGATAAATATTTTTAACCATTTCACTTTGAGTTAATGAAGGCTCACAAATGAGCAACACTCCTCATTGAGGAAAACAAAAAGCTGTTGTCGACAAGCGACAGCACACACACACAAAACCAAAAAGAACTGTGTAAAAATAACTAACTGTGTTCACATATTTTTGAAGTCGCTTTACAATGGGATGATATGCACATGATCTTGCTGCAAACTTGCCATACAGACTTGTAATACATGTAGTCTAGACAAACAGTTCAGTCCAAGAGGTGCTAACTTCAGATAATGCAGCACTATAATCCTTTTAAGAATGCAATTTGTTTTACTCATTATTTTTCTTCTAGGCTGAAATACAGGCCAGAAAGAAAATGCTCCCTAATTAAAAATTGGTATTGTTTACAGGAAAAAAAAAAATTGTGTAATTTTGCATTAGAATTTACAAGTACATGTTCAAATCCAATTTGCCTCCTCCCCCCATCCCAACCATGAAACGGGCATGAAGTAGAATTTTTTAAAAAATGCCTTAATTTTCAACTTCATGCAAACTAAATAAAGATGACCAAAACAAAAGCTTTAACAATGGAAGGTATTTCACAGAAAATTTCTTATACAAAAACACTTAAGAAAAAGGGCCACTAGGTGACATTTTAATTTACAAATTGGCATCATTTTGGTCGACAAATATCCAGATGCTGTTTTCTTCTGCTAACAAGAGTTGCAGAGGAAGAAAAAACAAACAAACAAACAGCATGACTTCTGATTTTAATCACACATTTCTTCTGGAATTTCATGTGGATTAAGGATGCCAGGGACAGACATTTGAAGTTTATGTTTCTCTTCTTGAGCCTGTCGAAGGGCTGTTTCTCTTTCTTCCAAAAACAGATCAGATGTATCTTCACCTGCAAACTCCTGTCAAAAAGGTCAACATAAGTGTATTACATAAAATTAGTAATTCTTTAGGGGTAAGAAAGTACAGATAAGGACATCCCTGTTTACACAAGGGATACACTTTTTTCATCAAATGGCTGGGTTTAAATTGTTATGATGTGGCAGAATTAAAAACCAAAGGTGTTAGCAGAGGGAGAAAAGTCTTAGAATTATGAATTTTTTTGATAGAAAAATTCTTCATAAGCAAAGATAAACAAGAAAGCTGTTTTTTCTAAGACTAATGATGAAGTTTAGTTATAATAGTCTTCATAGCTGTATTAAGTAATTTTCATTGTCCTTTGCATTTTTCCTATTTTATGAATCATTTTTTACACTAAGCTAGATTTCTTTCTTATTATTTCCTTACTTATTTTAGAAGATGGGAGGGAGGAAGAGAAAAGAGAAAGAACTCCTAGATGCCTCTTGCACACCCAATTAGGACCAAACCCACAACCCAGGCAATGTGCTATAACCAACCAGGAATCCAACTGGTGATCTTTCATCTTGCTCGGCAATGCCCAACAAAATGAAGCACACCACAGTCAGGACCCAAATGAATTTTATTAATAGCAAGCTTCAAAAAAATACATTTCAAGCCTGTATTCTTCCTGGCCTTGACTTAGTTTTCATTCTGTAATCAATCTCACACTAATAAGAATGTACATTATTTTAAAAAGTCCACTCACTTTACACTAAAAATAAAGTGATTAATCCTATAATGTACTTAAATCAAAAGTCTCAATAGTTATGCAAATGTACATAAAATACATACCTTTATTTGTACTAGGAAATCCCTAAGATGTTCCTTGAAAGCAGGAATATCCTGATTTAAGCTGAAAAGCCCCGTTACAAAGAGCTTTACTTGAGCACTGCAAATCAAAAAACAATAATTAAAATAATCACCTTTTTTAAAATGAAAATTTTGCTTATTACAATTATATATATTTACTCTTGTAGATGAGGGAATGCAGACTTAAGGAGATTAGCCACATATTCCTGAATAAACATTTGGTTGTTAACTGGATTCCCAGGATTTAATGGTGTACTTATTTTTCCTTCTTCAACCAAATTAAACATATACGCAAGTATTGACGCATGCATTGTCAAACCTGTTGATAAAAAGAACATTATTAACTCTAAGATTTAATAACAACTGAAACACTCAGCATTTTTATAACTTTAAATTCTTACCAGCAGTATGTGAGGTGTCTGTCACAACAGAAAAGATATGTTGAAGAATATCACAAAAATAAGTCTGATAAAAACTCTGCGCTGCAGCTTCTTCTTGTGCAACATTTTGTAAGAGTGTAAAAAGGATCTGTAAGCCTAAAACACATTGACAAATTACAGACTAATAACATTATTCACAATAGTATTTCACGGACAAACTATTCTGATTCGTCCATTATCCCCCCTTTTTTAAGCTAGTGATTATTTGCTTAAATTACCTTCAATCAGTAATGGAGTTCAACTAGAATCAATATCTGTTTACTTATAGACTATAATAACCATTACTACCATTCTACTATGTATTACGAATCAATTGCTTCACTCCACATCCACACCAAAAACAGCAAACCTAAGTAGAAGTTCCTATATAGGTATATATGGGTACGTGATGGTCTTCTCCCACCTTAAATTTTATGCCCATCTCCCCGTAACTAATTCTGCCTATGGACTTTGTCTGAAACAGACAAACTGCTTTTAGGATTTACTCAGACCTATATATGCAATTGAAAATCTGTGACAAGTGATGTGATACCTACCTGTCTACAATGATACATCTATCTATAAGTGTCTCTATTCTGTAGATTGGTAGGCATATTTAAAAAAAAGGTCATCATTTCTATGCATTTACCTGTATCAGCAACATTTCTCATAGTATGTTTGAATGCCCAAATAATGGAGTCCAAAACAAGTTTAAACTGTGCAGGTGGAATAGCCAGAAATGCTGGGAAACAATGAGAATTGACAGCCTGAAGTAGTAAGAAAAAGTTTGTTCTATGTTCAGGATATTCTTCAAAGTCCTAAAAGTAAATGGTGGAAACAAAATCAAGTTTAAATACCTTAATTACATGTTAAATGGGACGGGAAAATCAAACCCTAAATTCAATGTACTTGTTAGTGGAACCCATAAAGATGTACAGCCCCCTGAAAGGCAAATCCAAAAACAACAGAATTCACCTCTCATTGGAGATAAAATTACCATTTATCAAACAAATGAATTATGAAAATGAAGAAACACAAGGTCACATTATCAAAGAACCCATTGAAATGCACATGAAGAACACTTTTTCTAATAACTGAGACTAGTGTTATCACTTTATTTTAGTGACTTTGAGACCATAATACAGATTAGAAAAATTGCTAGCTACTGTGTAAATTTGTATGCTAACAACATTTCTTTTCTTGGTTAATGTATTTTTCATGGCTTATAAAACACATACTGTACTTTTACTGTACAGTAGGTCTCCCTTTTTATTTAAACAAATATAAATTCTTAATGTCTAAAATACAGCAAGATTTGAATAAATGCAAATAATCCATTTGAATATTACAATCAATTTGTTTGCTTTTTTAAAACAAGTATTTCCCTATTCTAGAAGTTCAAACATTAAACTCCAGAACTCATCTTGCAGAATTTCCCATTTTATAACTGAAATGTAAATCATATTACCTTATTTATCATATTCAATGTGCATTCAAAAACAGCATCAAATATTTGAGGTATTTCAGCTGTTATATGTCCTCCCAACTTGTTGACAATAATAGCCATAGTACTAAGCACTTCTGGTTCTCTAGCAGCTGGGACATTTCTCTGATAATCAATGAGAACTGCATCCAACAGAGGAGGAACAAAATTTTCAGCAACCTGTTAAAAAAAAAAACTTTTAAGTTTTTATCTATGCATTTGGTCACTATTATAAAAAACTAGGTCCTGTTGTCTCCAAGGTTGGTCTACTATAAAATGGAAATCCTGTGCTTTGACTAGCCTTTTTGTATACCAAAACATTTTACTAAAACCACCCAAGACATCACAATAGGCTGGGAAGGGCCAAGAACATATAGTTCAAATTTATAATTACCAAGGAAACTAAGGCCTGAAACCAAGTGACTGACTTTAAGCTATGGTGGCACAACCAGGATCCTAGGAATACTGCATATGTAGGAGGAGTAATCTAATAGGTAGGAAGTCTTCCTAACCAAGATTGTATCAGTTTCTTCAACAGATAATGTCTATAAAAACCAACGTACTCACATCTAATCAAAAGTAGACACTCAAATGAATTTTATTTTAATAAAATAATAGCCACCACTTCTCATAAAAGGAAACAATACACCAGAAAGACTGTGAGTTTTCCATAATTCTCAATAAACTGAGTCATATTAAAGTATAACTTTTATGCTTTTAATAGATTCTCTAGTAAGATGTGTACAATAAATACAACCAATATTTTGTTAAGACTGCTAGTTAGTAAGAGCTCTACTACACCAAACAGGTTTAGTAAGTTGTGATGGATAAGAACAAAATTGTATTTTGAATGAATTACTCTGTACCTCTCATTTCTCTTGATACTGACTGAAATACTTCTTTCCCTACAAACTGGATCTAAACGTGTTTTTGAATAGCTTTGAAGTCACTGCCCCAAATATTTACATAAATCTTCATTGTAAAATATAATGTTGCCATCTTTGTAATGATTACCACTGATACACCTGAAATTTGCCCAAACTATTGTAAATTATGCTCTTCACAATTCTGTCAATGCATCCATTTTACTTTCCAATTTTAATTAGTTCTGCTCTTATAATACACATGCTCAAAACTTTTCAATATTTAAATCTGATACCTTGAGAATTCTACAATTGTGTTTGTGCCTAAATTTCCTGGAAATTATTTCCTTATTAATAGAAACAATATATCCAAATTACACAAGTAGCACACTTGTCAACCACTATTTCCACCCCGCAGTGTTAGCAGGATAGGAATTTTTGTAATGTTTCAAGGACCAAGAGAATGAAAAGGTTTGACAATAATTAAAAATAATTTACATTTTTCCAAGTTGAGGCATATGGAACTCATTTCCTTTCAGAAAACCATGTTCCTTTCTGGAAATGATTTAAGACTAAAAGCAGTAAGAAAGTAAAAGACTTTCAAACCTTCAGCTCAGAAAGCACTTTCACTGAAGCAGCAAACTAATGGGCAGCTTTGTAAATTGCTTTGAAAACCATGAACACAAATATTTCATCTGAACTCAATTCATGAATAGATATTCATAAAAATATTAAAATGACCCCATCTTAGCAATCTTGTTACATATCACCACCATCTCCAAATAACAGCCAATTTCTTTGGAACATTGCTTATAACCGCTACTATTTTTAAGTACTCAAGGACTCATGCAGAATCCTATAAAATAATCCCAAACATAATTTTAGAGGGAGAGTGAGGGGGAGAGGAAAAGAAACATCAATGTGTGGTTGCCTTTAGCACACCCCCTTACTGGGGACCTGGCCCGCATCCCAGGCATGTCCCCTGACTAGGAATCAAACCAGCGACCCCTTTCTTCACAGGCTGGCACTCAATTCATTGAGCCACACCAGCCAGACTTAAGTTACTTTAAATCATCTAAATGCAGAGAGAGATAAAGCATATTCCAAAGAGGGCAGCATCAACTTAAACAAAAAGCACAACATCTCACTTACCATCTGTGGATCATTAGACCGGCTCACCCAACCAGATATTAACTTTAAAGTTTCCCTTTTTACTGTTCGCATACTTCTAATCAACGGTTGCTTTGTAACCATCTCACCTAAAAAATACAATCAAGTGGAAACCAACTTGACAACTAAAATTCTATACTGGTAATTACATGTGCTTCCAGTATTGTTTACCATTAAAAACCGAAAGATAAATTTATTGAAGAAATAAGACTAATTTCATAAAGTAAAGGGCATGCAATTGGTTAAAAAATTATCTAGGGCTATCTGGAGGGAGGTTTATTTAAAATCTGTTGTAAGTATTGAATGCTTACACTAAGGCAGCAAATGTTGCCTTACCCTAACTGATGCTATACAGCATTCCATAAAAATTCAAAATCACTTACCATTGGCTTGGATAGCTGCAGAAATATTTTCACTGAGGCACTTGTATACATTAAGCATATCTAAGTAAATTCTTCCAAGCTGAATTACAAAGGGATGTCCCACAGCTTTGCAGGCTCTCACATTTGTTTTCAATATGCTACCAAGCTGCTTGACTGTTTCAGGATCTTTAAGTATATCCACATTCTGTGAAACAAAAAGTATCCATTTATCACATGAGAATTATCCTTGTAATTAATGAAGCAAAAAACACTACCCACCTTATTTCAAAATCATAGTCACATTTGTTAATCCCAAATGGTTAAAAAACATAGAAGTTTATTACCAATACCTACAACTAAGATAAGAATGTGGAAAAGCACAGACACCACCACTTAACAATCACCTATACACATCAATAATATGGAATTCACAGCTTTTATAAGTAATAGTCATAAATTTCATTAGAACTTTTACGGAAAGTAATATAACTTACTTTGGTTGCCTGCTGGATTATGCTATCCCAAACTTGATTAGGAAGTAGCATGTATTTTTCTATCAAATGTTCTTGTACTGTTTGGTCTGTCTGTGCACCAATCATGTACCCCACAGCTTCATAAAATGTATGGACCTATGTTAAAAGGCAGACATTTTACTTTTACACTGTAATAAGGAAAACCTCACAATTCACATTATGCACTAAAAATTCTGACTAAAACAATAGTTACTTTCTAAGAAAATACTCTTAAGATCTCCCATACCTGTTGAGGCTGAAGATCACAAATTATAGTGTTAATGTTGTTCAAAATTTCATCGATAAACGGCATTACTTCTCCAACCTGAACCTGAACAAAATGCCTGCGACATTTCTGAGCTATTTTAATGAAAGTATCACAAGCCATGTCTTGGACTCCATCATGGGTCTCTAATGAAACAAAAATATTCATCAAAAAAGTTAAGAAAAATCTTTTGTTCAACAAAAATAAACTAAATAAAATATATGAAGGATTTACCATGCATGAATTCAAACAGCTTGTTAACTACCGTCTTCAAAAATTTCCAGTGAGCTCTTAAAAATCTTGGATATTGACCTACTATGTACATGATATTTGATGCAATGATAGCTTTATTATCTTTGCCTCTTTTCTGTTCACATAATCCTAATAGATCCTGTAAAATAAGACAACTTTCAGTAATACATAATAAGTTATCTAATTATTTCAGTCCACACATATGACGTGCATACCTTTATAACTGTAACAAGAAATCGTTTTTCATCCTCTTCATGCATTGCTCCACTAATAGAGCCTATTGCCCAACACAATGTATTTAAATTTTTCCATGACCACTCTGTACCATTCACTTGATTGTGAAGTTTCTCAGTCATTATTCTTTCTGTATCTACATAATCCAGATGAGTAAGATAAACTACAAAGGAAAAAAAATTCCAAATGTTTCGAATGCAAAACTTAATGAACAGATTTTTACCAAGGAAGAGTACATTAATAAAATGGCTATTAAAAGATTCAGAAACTAAGGGTATCACTTTTCCTAAATATTTTCACCCCAGAACAGAACCACATTGGTAAAAATTAAATAAATAATATTAACTTACCTAATGTTTCTCTCATATTCTTATACAAATTTATGGAATCTGTATCCTTCATGAATTCTCTTACAACTTCTCCCTGATCATTTTCTACAACTAATACTTCCTCTGGTTTAGCCATACGACTAACCATTAATAAACGAACCTATTCAACGAGAAAAACCTTGTTAAATCTTTGAAATCAGCCACATCAAATGCAATGATAAAAAAACTAAGATATATGCACCTTAACATACTAAATTACCCTCACGATACAAAAGAATGAACATATTTAAAATCTAATTCTACAACAGTGGTTCTCAAAATTTATCATGAATAAAAATCAACTGTTAAGTTTCTATGGTCTCATTCACAGACAGATTCGGTAGATGGGGTTGACCTAAATCTGGATTTCTAACAAACTCATAGATTATTGGTGCTGCTGGCAAAAGGACCAGTTTTTTAGAACCTTAGCTCTTATACCAATCCCTTTCATGTTCTGGTTTTCAACATGCATAGAGAACTTGGATTCTTTTTGTAGCTCATCATTTATTGGATAGATTAGCCAAAATCACAATAAGCAACAGGAAGAGCACTCAACCCACCCACTTTCCTGTTACCTTGGATAACACAGGCAAATACAGCTGTCTCCGGGGAGGAACATCAAAATGCTGACTCCCAGACAGTAACGGAGAGGCAGATGTAGAGAATGGGCTCTCTCTATAGAGTTCAGCTGCCAAATGATTCCAGTACTCAAGACAAATCTTAAAGATTTCCGTTTCCTCCACTTCTGATACCAACAACATATAATGAAGGGCCTACAAAGACCAAAACTATTAAAATAATCCTTAACATCATTAATGAAACTGCTTTCCATTCACTATGTTATTTAGAAGTAAAAGTTCATGTTTTATTTTTCACAGCTCTAAGGTTTCATTATTTGTGCAACAATGAGCAAATTCTGCCTTCTACTGACATGTCCTAAAATGCTTCAAAAACCTTATGAGGTAGTTAGTTGGTACCGAGAGCAAAATGGTAGAAATAACCCAAATGTCCATCAAATGAATACATACACAAAATTTGATATAGCCATGAGGAAATATTTACCATAAATATTTATAAGTACTACTACATGCAGCAACATGCACAAACCTTGAAAACATGTTAAGTGGGGAAAAAACCAGTAACAAAACACCATTTATTATGATTCCATTTACACGAAAGTTTTAGAATAGGTTGATTCCAGAGATAGAGCAAATTACTGGCTGTTAGGGGATGAGGGCAGACAAGATGAGATAACTTTCAATAGGTACACATCATTCTTTTGTGGGTGATGAAAATGTTTTGGAATAGACATGGTTGAAAACACTGTGAATGTTCTAAATGCCACTAAATTATACACTTTAAACCAGAGAGTTTTGTGTTATGTGGATTACACCTCAATTTTTAAGGTCATTAGATGTAAAGAAGAATTTCAGAAGTCAGAAGCTCCCTCCACAAAGCTTACCTCCATGAGTGTTTCCCTGAGATTTAGTCTTTTTTCTATAAGTTGACCGTGTTCCTTAAGAAAGGTGCAGAGAAATAAACTGAGATTTTGAATAAAGTTCTGTTCATCATCTTTTCCATTTGAGTATGCAAGTCGAATATTGGTATTTAAAGGAAGCATCTGCAAGTTTAAATAAAGACTGTTAGTTCTCCTTTTAAAACCAACAAGATGACACTACCTTTAAACTCCAAGATCCCATCACCCTTTTACTAAGACTAAAACAAACAGTTAAATAGCTTATTCTTCATTACAACTCCTTGGTCTGTCTTGTTTTTGAATCTTTGTGTCCTAGCTTTGGTTAGGAATCTTTGGTTATTTAACGTGTTCACTATAATGTCTAGTTTACTCTTAATGTTATCTAATAAATATGCAATCACATTATACCTGGTCTATTATAAGTTATGCTGAAATGATTCAGCTCTAACCCAACTTTTCCTAGGGCACTAAAATTTAGTCAGTGTTTAAGAGTGTTGTTTTACCTGTTTTAGCTGCATCATTGTCAGTGTAAATAGTGTTACAAATTGTTCCTCATATTGGCTTACACTCACACCAGCAATCTCAGTGAGGCACTTCAGAGAGACATTTCGAAACATTGGAACATTCAGGAACTATTTTAATAAAAAAAAGAAACCATAAAATTAAATTACTGTGAAACACTTTACCTAAAATTAACAATAAAAAAATAATTTTACATAAAACAGGAAAAAATTGAAGATAAACGAATAATTTATCTTGTTACTATTTTTAAGATTTTATTTTAGAGCACAGAAGGGAGGGAGAAAGAGAGGGAGAGAAACATCAATGTGTGGTTGCCTCTCTCAAACCCCTCTACCGGGGACCTGGCTCCCAACCCAGGCATGTGCCCTGACTAGGAATCAGACCAACAACCCTCTGCTTCGCAGGCTCAATCCACTGAGCCATATCAGCCAGAGCTGTTATTTTATCTTGCTCTGAGGAAATTTCATTATCTACCCAAGAGGCAATATTTTAGGAGTAAACTGCTTTCCTTCTTATGTATCCTTGGACATCTACAAAACACGAAGTTGCTTAGTAACTTACCCAGGACCTATTATGTGACTTTTAAGGACATCATGTTTTCTGTGTAGTATAAAAAGAGCTCAAGATTTGTAATCGCTCAGGGTTTTACGCGATGGGCAACACATTTGTGATTAATGAAGGTGTAGGAAAACTAGCTTTCATATTCTATTATTGAGAAGATTAAAAAATGGCATACCATTTGTGGAAGCTAATTTGGGAAGCATCAAAAAGCATCAGAAATGGACATAACTATTGACCCGATACACAAATTCATACAAAATATTCAGACAAGTGTATAATGTCTCAAATATAAGGATGTTACCTGTAGTACTGTTTCAATAGCAAGACAATTTCATATAAATTACGTAATAATAAAATGATGTCTCCAATAAGACAAACTGATGTATCAGAATTATTACATTCTCAAACCCTGAACTACAAAGCCCAAAATATAAATTAAAATTGACTGCTTTTAAAGCCGTAACTTATTCAGACATCGGCCAAGAAAACATTTGAAAAAGTAATACAAGCAATGGTAACTGTTTATCTCTGGAAAAACAATTATAAGACTTCATATAGGCATTTTATGTTGTTGCTTTAAACTGTCAGAAAAAAGTCTGGCTGGTGTAGCTCAGTGGATTGAGCGTGGGCTGGGAACCAGAGGGTCCCGGTTTGATTCCCCATCGGGGCACATGCCTGGGTTGCGGGCCAGGTCCCCAGTGAGGGCCATGTGAGAGGCAACCATACATTGCTCTTTCTCCCTCTCTTCTCCTCTTTCTGAAAATAAATAAAGAAATAAAATAAAATAAAATAAACTGTCAGGAAAAAAAAAACAAAAACTTTCCATGTTGTAGAAATATTCCTTAATTCACCTCATTGTGACCCTACATAATCACCTAAAACCAAACCAAATCCGTAACAGTTTTCACATGGACTTTGTGAAATTACATGATGTAAGTGGAACAATCAATTATAAGATTTTAACAGTAATTCAAAGAATAACTCGCTGAGCCCTGGCTGGTACAGCTCAGTGGATTTAGCGTGGGCTGCAAACCAAAGGGTTGCCGGTTCAATTCCCAGTCAGGGCACATGCCTGGTTTGCAGGCAAAGTCCTCGGTAGAGGGCCACATGAGAGGCAACCACACACTGATGTTTCTCTCGCTCTCCATTCCCTTCTGTCTAAAAATAAAATAAAATCATAAAAGAAAAAAAAAAAAAGAATTACTTGCTGAAACTATGGAAAAGTTCCTCTGAGCAGGTTCCTTACCCTCAGAAACAAGGTTAGTTATGGCTACAAATGCAGAGTTGTTTTTCTATACAAAAAACATTACTAACTAAGATATAATGTGCAATTGTTTAGTGATAAAAAAGTGAAATGTATTCACTCTACCTTATAAATTAATGTGCTGATTAGCTTGGTCTCAAAAATATATCCGAGTGGAATCCAGTTAAGAAATCTGAGCAACGTTTCCAACGTTGCATGTACAAGTGGAGCATTTTGGGAGTTTTCCTGCAACGAAAATATACCTATAAATAATTATCTTCTTGTAATTGTTATTTTAAAAAGTGAAATTAAAAGCACTTACCATCACAAACTGACACAGCTGAAAAATTTGTGAGAACTCATTGCACATGCTAAAAAAAAAGTGATCAGTTTAGAAGACAAATAGAAATAAATACTGTAATTATTTACATACTAACATTAAAAATTTCAGCAATGTGGTCATTAAAAACTTGAATTACTTCTATTTAAACACACATACCAACAACTTCATCAAAAGCTACAAGTTATTAAATACTACGTAATTCTTGGAGGTTTGCTTTTATGTCATCCTTGCTCTATTATAATAGTGTCAATCAATCTAGTATTTTAAATCAATGTAACTGAAACAAAACTCTTCAGAGTAAGAAGTGGAATTACATGGTGGGGCAAAAATAGGTTTACAGCTCTGAGTATGCAAGTTTATTCTTGTGTTTTTATTAATGTAGTAATTTCCACATGAACAACTGTAAACCTACTTTTTCTCTACCCTGTATAACCCAAATCCTAAAATGTGCTTATACACCAAACCAGATGGAAAGCTATAAATTCTGAAGTTAGTCTGACTACATAAAAGTATAAAGGTAATATATTGCTGTGCCCTAATGACTTCAATAAATTTTTATTACTAAGATGGAAGAAAATAAAGTCTGGCATGATCCTAGTGTTAACAGTAGGGAACTGACAAGATGCAGGACTATGAAGAATTCAGTTTGACATCTGGACACAAGTCATTTTCCTTGGAAGCTATAATTAAGCAGCCACCATATAAAACAGATGCCAAAGTGATTTCTGGAAACTCTCAATCTATAATCCTGTCCCATGTGATGTATGATTTTTCCTTGTGACAATGAAAAGTGTAACATCTTTAACAGTACATGTACTTTTAAAACCTCCAGATTTAGAATATTAGGTCCCCTGTAGGGCTACTTAAATTTCTAATAAAAAACAATGAAAAGTTATTTACAACATTATTTACAACCACAACTCCTTAAATATTTACAATCTACCTCCAAATTCGTTTAAATAGTTTAAGAAATTACTTACACTTCTAAAATAAAATACTTGCCTGTCTTTTAAATGCTTAGCTTTCACTTGCGTTATCTGTCCACTAGAAAAATCAAATACTTCTTCACTCAAGAGTTTAAGAATCACCATATTATTCTGACACAGACTTTCACTGGTCCTACTTGCTCCAACGATATCACTGATAAAAGTTGGCCAGTGTTTTGGCCATTCTTGTTTCAGTATCTAAAATGAGAAAAAAATATTAATTTCATTTCACATGTCAATGACAGTACTTGATACTGAAAGGAGCAAATATTTGACAACTTTGCATTTTCTGACCCCTTATTAAAAGAAATGTACCACCCTCAACGGAATACAATGGATAGAAAATATAACACAGATACTAAGTCCTGTCTCAACTGCCCCATCATCCTCTCAATTATCCCAACTGATCTAATCTGGCTCTAGCATGTGTTCGTATTAGTAATTGTCAGATAAATATGTGCAGATAATCTTGGAGACTAAGCAATAAAAAGGTGATGGGCAAGGGAAAACTTTGGTTCGTTGGCATCTAACCCTTGAAAATATAATACGGTTTGGACATATAAATTTGAAAGGAGGCTCTAACAACTGGGGATGAAATCATCTTTGACCAAAAGCCTAATGAACTGTGTTCAATTTTCTAAGCATGTACTGTATATACTGTACACTAGGGATTTCCCACCCAGATATTCTGTAATAGCACCTATGAGTAAGAGGTAGATATCTATCTTCCTTGTATTCTTCCACTCTCCCCGTTCAGAGAGAGGCTACCAAAGATAAGTCAGTAGTTAGAAATCTAGTTTATTTTAGTGAAAACCCAAATGTTTTAAGAAACCAAGCTTCCAAAACAGTAAACAAATTTTGTTTCACAACAATTTATCTCAAGAAAAAATTGACACTTATAAAAACTAGGTAAATATTAAAATTTCTAAAATTAGATTATGCGTTCAAGAAGGCTGAAAAGCCAAGTAGAGATTAATGAAAGAGATGCTAAATTCAAAGGCAATGATTTATGAATTAAGATTGATATAGATGATATGGAAAGAAAACATGCATGGTACCAAGCAAACGAGAAAATTTTAAACGCATCTAATCCATACTAGAGCCATAGAAGTGATGGGTTTGCAGTATTTGATGTTTCCTACCACAGCAAAGGAACAATTTCAAATGCTAGACAGGTTAACTGTTAGAGTTATTATAAACACTATGTACTATCACTACTGCAAGATGTTATCAGTGAAGTAGGTTCAAACATTTTGTTCAAGTAATCAGACTAAGTGAAGCATTTAACTCTTGAGAAAAAGAGCAAATCAAGTAAAAGCTTACCTGAACAAGAATCATATTCAGTTTCCCAATATACACCTTTTCCTTCTACAAAAAGAAAAACTTTAGGTTAAATGAGGGCCTAAAGCAGGCATAGTAAAAACATAAACACAGGAAAACCCTGAGAAAAAAAATAATTGCCTATCTATTGAAAACAACAGTGCACATGTAACTGTAGGTCTGTGACAGAGGTAGGTTTTAGGTCAAGATTCAATATTTAAATGATTTTACAATGCCACTATAATCTACAAAAAAGCTCTTACCTCTACACAAGTTGGATCAGATGACGTCTTGATAATGAGGCCAACAACATATTTTTTTATCCCTATTAAAAAAAAAGGAAGATTTTTATGGCATGCTAATAAATCTTCAGGGGAAAAAAAAGAAGTGAGGAAGGAAGAGGGCAGAGTAGTCAGATAATAGGCCTAAACCCATCAACAACGTTGGCATTTTGGGAAAAATTTACTGTTACTTGAAAATTGAGGTTTTTTAAACCTTTACAAAATGTAGATTTAACAGTTACAAATTATCTTTTAGGATATTCTTGCCCTGGCTGATGTGGCTCAGTGAACTGAACTCCAGCCTAAAAACCAAAGGGTCACCAATTTGATTCCCAGTCTAGGAGACATGCCTGGGTTGCGGGCCAGGTCCACAGTAGGAGGCACATAAGGGGCAACCACACATTGATGTTTCTCTCCCTTTCTCTAAAAAATAAATACCAAGTCTTAGGAGGGGGAAAAAAAAAATATATATATATATACACACACACATACATGCATACTCTCTTTAATGCTAAACCAGTTAAATAAACCAAATGTGTGATTTTGAAATAAAAAATTTCAAAGGACTAATATGCTGTCCATTGAAATAAATACACAGAGCAACTTTTTTTTGTGGGGTAAAACTGCAAAAACCCTGAAGATATAATTTTATAAGTATTATGAAGTAGTTTAGGTAAAAATATTTATAAACGGAGCCCTGATTATTTTTATCCTTTCCCAATTTAATTATAACATTAAAAGCTAATCCTGGAAATGTAATTTTAACGCCCTGCCTCACTGCAATGTAGAAAAGAATTAAGGAGAAAGTTTATAATGCTTAAACAGATAAGACTCCACATTACATCTCAGATTTTAATTTATACCATTATGAATTTACAGAGCATCTATTATAGGTCCCCTTAAATTTTAAAGTAACAGGGTGCACCTGCATTATCACACCCAAAGGGTCTGAACTTGGATCCCTAATTGAACACGTATTATATTTATTTCACGCTACATAAACTAAAGACTGCTTTCACATTTGTTTAATATGGGCTTTGCTGCCAAATGATTTATGAAGATTTCCAATTTTCAGACCTTTCTCAACTTTGGAACTACAGATAAGAGTTCGTGAAACTGTGTATGCAAATCGGAACACTGGACTCAAATTTTCTTTAAGAAGGGATTTGCTGACAAATTTACCTATAAGAATTAGTAAGAAATACAGCCAACTTGAAGACAACGAAATGCTTATTTGATTGTAAAACTACCTCAATACAGTAATCTTCATGAGCTTATATATTAAATTCACTGTTTTAGACATATACTTCCCTTTTAATGATATTTAAAAACAATTTTTTATTAATTATATTATGTAAACTGGCCATTTCCTTTAATGTCCCATATAAAAACAACCTTTAAAAAACACTAATCAGCCTTGCCTGGTATAGCTCAGTGGATTGAGTGTGGGCTGCAAACCAAGGGGTCACCGGTTCGATTCCCAGCCAGAGCACATGCCTGGATTGCAGGCCAGGTCCCCAGTGGGGGCCACGTGAGAGGCAACCACACATTGATGTTTCTCTCCCTCTCTTTCTCCCTCCCTTCCCTTCTGTCTAAAAATAAATAAATAAAATCTTTTTAAAAAAACAAACAAAACAAACCACTAATCAACCCTTGCTAGTGTGTCTCAGTAGATTGAGCACCAGCCTGGGAACCAAAAGGTCACTGCTTCAGTTCCCAGCCAGGGGTATGTGCAAGACAACTGATCAATGTATTCTCCTCACACACTGATGGCTCTCTGTTTTTCTCCCTCCTTTCCCTCTTTAAGAAATAAATAAAATCTATTAAAAAACAAAAAAAAAACAAAAAACAAAAAAAAAACAAAGATAGTCATGAAAATTTTCCAAACTGCGACAAAATCACGTCAGTACAATAAAGTCAAATATAATAATAAAAATGTAATGTTAAGTAGTATAAACATTATGGTGTAACATTTAAAAACACTGCTTTGCCCACTGCCCTGGCCAGGTTGGCTCAGATGGTTAGAGCATCATCCCATACACCAAAAAGCCCCCTGTGAGATTGATTCCTGTATGGCAGGGCAACTCATCCATGTTTCTCTCTCACACTGGTGATTCTCTCTCCCCTCTACCTAAAAAAAAAAAAAAATCAATAAACATATCCTTGGACGAGGATCAAAAAAAATTACAAAAAACACAGCCTTCCTGTTTCAAAAAAATACCTTTTCTGTTTTTTAAGATTTTATTTATTTTATTTTTAGAGGTGAAGGGAGGGAGAAAGAGAGGGAGCGAAACATCAGTGTGTGGTTGCCTCTCACGCGCCCTCCTACTAGGGACCTGGCCCGCAACCCAGACATGTGCCCTGACTAGTAATCAAACCCAGAACCTTTTGGTTCGCAGGCTGGCGCTCAATCCACTGAGCCACACTAGCCAGGGCTCAAAAAATACATTAACTGATCATTGCATAAACATACAATGTAATGAAAACTTATTCACAGTTTTAAGTCTCTTCTGTATTAGGCAAAGACAATACGAACTGTTGCAGACAAGACTCACCGATGAATGCTAAAAAACAAATGGACATCAGGAAAAATGGGATTATCTGCCCAGTCTCAAATTTTCTCCCCAATATACCTATCACTTTCAAAGTGAACAACAGTAACATTATAAATAGAAAACCAGAAGCACCATCATAACCAAATGATAAAGGTTAGTAACAAGCAAATAATCAAACACATTGATGTCATATACCCCCTGGTTTTAGGGACTGAGGATACAACACAAGTGTGGTATTTTTGCTTTAAAAATGTGAACCTAAACTAATATACACGATACAAAGAACTAACCAGAATTCAAGTGTCAAAAGCATATAATCAGGAAGTAACAACTATTACAGATTGATAGACTAGACACACAACTAAATGAATTACAGAATCGAGAAAGGCCACTGGCGAGAAAACTGGTGAAATTCAAATTAAGGTCTATTGCCCAGCTGGTGTAGCTCAGTGGATTGAGCGCAGGCTGGGAACCAGAGGGTCCCGGTTCGATTCCCAGTTAGGGCACATGCCTGGGTTGCAGGCCAGGTCCCCAATGAGGACAATGTGAGAGGCAACCATACATTTCTCTTTCTCCCTCCCTTCTCCTCTCTCTGAAAATAAATAAAAATAAAATCTTAAAAAAAAAAAAAAAAAAAGTAAGGTCTATAGTTTTCTGAACCTATGTTAATTTCTAGTTTTACCATTTTATTATGGTTAGGTAAGTTGTTAGTATCAGGACAAGCTAAAAGGTACAAGTGCATTCTGTACATTCTTGGGGGCATTCTTTCTATAGTCTAAATTATTTCAGAATATTAAGACACTTTGTGAACACAAAATTAGTTCTAGTTTTAGTAACATGACTTTAAAAATGAAACAATTAGGGGAATCAAATTTATTTTTAAATGAGCACTAAATTATACCATTTAGGGCAACCCACACAATAATTTTGTGTTCTCAGTATCTGTAAATCCTGATCAAAACTTAATTCTGATATTGTTAACTTTTCTGTTCTTTACACATAAATTACTATCATTAAACGCCCTACCAAAATAAAGGGTAATTCTTAAAAAAGTAAAAACAAAAAATAAAGAGTAAGCATTCCTCTGAAACCTCTTAATCCAGGTTACAAGTTTAAAAACAGAAACAAATGAAAACAGCCCGTTCTCTAATTAAATGACCATCAATACCATGTAATGGGAGTCAGTAGTTTTATTCTAAATCTGTCACAAGAAACTACTTCTATTTGGAATATGTAAGATTTGGGGGCTTTCCTCAGCTTCAGACAATATAAAACGTGATCAAACAGATCCTTCCACGTTTCTGTTACCAATTAAATCATTAAATATTCTCATCCTTTCAGAGGCTTCTGAAATTCATTGTAAAGGTAGCAAAGGGTAAAAGATGAAAGTAAGAAAAAGCTGAAGCTCAAAAAGTGGAAGGTTCTGGTAGAAAAGGAAGTCCCGGTTTAATGTCACTCTACCATGATGCGCACTTCAATACCCTCAAAAGCGTGTAATTATCTATGAACACCTTTTTGATCAAGTACTACTGCCTTTTTAATATCTGCCCAGAATATCCTACTGCTGGGTACTAGAGCTTATTTGATCAAGCATAGTTAACTCCTTCCCGAAATTCCTTCCTATTGGTTAACCCCAATTTTTTTAAAAAAAGAAACAGCTCAATTAAGAACAGCTTAACAGTTGTGAACTGCACCTTAAAAAAAATTGCAGTGTGTCATGCATATCAAGGTAGAAAAGGCAAATGTTTATAAGCAGCAGAAAAAAGGTGTTTCTGATGTAATAGAAAATCATCTAAGATTTGACAGAAAAAGATGTATTACCAGTCTTTTTCTTTGTGCCAAATTATTGTCTGTCAGTTGCATACATAACTTTGTAAAACAATTAAATGCATTACTTTTTAAACTTAATGATTTCAGAAAGAGAACTATCACCATATTGTTCCACTTATTCTTGTATTCACTGGCTGCTTCTTGTATGTTCCCTGATGAAGGATCAATCCATAATCCTGTGGTATCAGAATAACGCTCTAACCAATTGAACTTCGTAGCCAGGGCTAAAACAAATTCTTAAAACAAGGTATTCCCCTTTAAAGACTTCATAGTCGATTTCTGGCCAAGATGGAGGTATGGGTAGATACACTATGTTAAAAACAAAAATTAACCAGAACTACCAGAAAACTGAACTGTATGGAAGTCTGACAACCAAAGAGTTAAAAGAAGAAACATGCCTTCAGATCAGTAGGAGCGGTAGAGACAGATAGCCTGGGCAGAAAGGACCGAGAAGGCTAGGTAGAGGCCAGCAGACCGGGTGTTCCCCACATTTGCCTGCGGATAAACCAGGAGTAACAACTGGGGAACGAGACAGACCACGAAACTCAGGGTTGCAGCACAGGAAATAAAGCCTCAAAACTTCGGGGCTGGAAAATCCTGTGGTGGTTGACGCGGATGGGGGAAAACTCTCAGCCTCACAGGAGAGTTCATTGGAGAGACCCACAGGGTCCTACAATGTACACAAACCTACCTACCCAGGAATCAGCACCAGGAGAACCCAATTTGCTTGCGGGTAGCCAGGCAAGTGACCAAAAGCCGGCAGAGAGCTGAGCAAGCGGCACTGTTCCCTCTCTGACCCCTCCCCCACAGACAGCACCACAAAGCAGCATCATGGGTTGCCCCACCCTGGCCAATACTTAAGGCTCTGCTGTGCTAAGACAAAGAAATTTGGCCCAAATGAAAGAACAGATCAAAGCTCCAAAAACTGAACTAAGCAATAAAGACAGCCAACCTATCAGATGCACAGTTCAAACCACCAGTAATCAGGATGCTCAAAGAAATGGTTGATTATAAGAACTTCCGGCAAGATGGCGGCGTAGGTGGACACACCATACCTCCTCACACAACCAAACGAGGAAAAAACAGCAATTTAATTAAACAAAAACAGCCAGATCGGACAGAAAATCAAACTGAAAGGAAGTCCGACAACCAAGGAGTTAAAGAAGACACTTACATCCAGTCTGGTAAGCGGGGCGGAGCCGGGCAGAGAGCACGCGGCCACTCTGCGGGGAGCTGGGTGGTGAGCACAAGGCAAGACCGCGATGTTTGGAGTGGGACTGGCAACGCTGCAGCACGCCAAGACGGGTGTGCCTGACCAAAACGCGGCCAGCCAGCCCACCCGGAACCAGCGGGGCCGAGACTGGTGGACCCGGCAGGTCCTAATTCGCGTGCAGACAAACCAAGAGAAAAAGCAGGGCGCAACCCATCAAAGCGGGGAAATAAAACCTCAAACCACCAATTGAAAACACCTGTGGGAGGTGAGACGGCGGGAGGAACTCCCAGCCTCACAGGAGTTTGTTGGGGAGACCCACGAGGGCTTGGAACTGCGCGAGCCCGTCCACCAACCCCGGAGCCAAAGCAGAGGGGCTCAACTTGCTTGTGGGAAGTGGTGTCGGTGCGGAGAGAGGAGCACGCGCCATTGTGATCGCAGATCCCGCCCCGACAGGTGCGTCACAACACAACAACGAGGGTTACCCTGCCCCCACAGACAGCGACTTGAGTTGACCCATCCTGGTGAACACCTAAGGCTCCACCTCTTAAAGTAACAGGGGCACCAGCGGGAAAAAAAGGCCCAAATGAAAGAATAGATCAAAGCTCCAGAACTAACCGACCAAGAAATAGCAACCTATCAGATGCACAGTTTAAAACACTGGTAATCAGGTTGGCCACAGAATTCGACAAAAAATTATCGAAATTGCTTGAACAAATGAGGAGAGATCTGCAGGGAACCAATAGGGATAAGAAGGAAACTGGGACTCAAATCAACAGAGTGGACCAGCAGAAAGAAGAAAACATCCAACCAGAAAAGAATGAAGAAACAAGAATTCAAAAAATGGAGGAGGGGCTCAGAAACCTCCAGGACATCTATAAACGGCCCAACATACGGATCATAGGGCTGCCAGAAGGAGAAGAGGAAGACCAAGAGATTGAAAACTTATTTGAACAAATAATGATGGAGAACTTCCCCAAGCTGGTGAACGAAATAGACTTTTGGGAAGTCCAGGAAGCTCAGAGAGTCCCAAAGAACTTGGACCCAAAGAGGAACACACCAAGACACATCATAATTACACTACCCAAGATTAAAGATAAGGAGAGAACCCTAGAAGCAGCAAGAGAAATGTGACAGCTACAAAGGAAATCCCATAAGACTGTCAGCTGATTTCTCAAAAGAGACCTTGCAGGCAAGAAGGGGCTGGAGAGAAGTATTCCAAGTCATGAAAGGCAAGGTCCTATATCCAAGAATACTCTATCCAGCAAAGTTTTCATTTAGAATGGAAGGGCAGATAAAGTGCTTCTCAGATAAGGTCAAGTTCAAGAAGTTCATCACCACCCAGCCTTTATTGTATGAAATGTTAATGGGATTTATATAAGGTATGGAGGAATATCAACAGGGGAGTGGTAAAGGGGAGAAGGGGGGAAAGGGGCACAGAAAAAGCAGCATAAATGGGAGGTAGACAACAGACAGGGGGAGGTTAAGAATAGTATAGAAAATGTAGAAGCAAAAGAACTTATGTGTATGACATATGGACAAAACTAAAGGGTGGGGTAAGGGCTGGAGGGGAAGAAAGGGGGGAAAATGGGACAAGTGTAATAGCATAATCAATAAAACAAATGAAAAGAAATGGTTGATTATGGTCACAAAATAGAGGAAAAAGTGAAGGCTATGAAAAGTGAAATAAAGGAAAATGTACAGGGAACCGACAGTGAAGGGAAAGAAACCGGGACTCAAATCAATGATTTGGAGAAGGAAGAAATAAACATTCGACCAGAAGAAAATGAAGAAACAAGAATCCAAAAAAAAAATGAGGAGAGGCTCAGGAACCTCCAGAACAACTTTAAACCTTCCAACACCCAAGTCATAGGGGTGCCAGAAGAAGAGGAAGAAATTAAAAACTTCTTGAAAAAACAATGAAGGAGAACTTCCCTAATTTGGCAAAGGCAACAGAATTCCAGTAAGTCCAGGAAGCTCAGAGTCCCAAACAAGCTGGACCCAAGGAAGCATGCACCAAGGCACATCATAATCACATTACCCAAGATTAAAGGTAAGGAGAGGATCTTAAAAGCAGCAAGAGAAAACAAGACAGTTACCTACAAAGAAATTCCCATAAGACTATAAGCTGATTTCTCAAAAGAAACCTTGCAGGCAAAAAGGTGCTGGAAAGAAGTTTTCAAAGTCATGAAAGGCAAGGACCTACATCCAAAATGACTCTATCTATCCAGCAAAGCTATCATTTAGAATGGAAGGGCAGACAAAGTCCTTCCCAGATAAGGTCAAGTTAAAGGAATTCATCATCACCAAGCCCTTATTATATGAAATTTGAAAGGGGGTTATCTAAGATGAAGACGAAAACTAGGAACAGTAAAATGACAACAAACACAATTAACGATTGAACCTAAAAAAAAAAAGAAAAAAGAAAAACAAAAACAAACTAAGCAAACAACTACAACCACAGAAATGGAGATGACATGGATGGTTATCAGCAGGAAGGAGAGGGGAGAATGGAGGAAAAGGTACAGGGAATAAGAAGCATAAATGGGCCCAGCCGGTGTAGCTCAGTGGATTGAGCGTGGGCTGGGAACCAGAGGGTCCTGGTTCGATTCCCAGTCAGGGCACATGTGAGAGGCAACCATACATTGCTCTTTCTCCCTCCCTCCTCTCTCTGAAAATAAATAAAATCCTTTAAAAAAAAAAAAAAAAGGCAGCATAAATGGCAGGTACAAAAATAAGAGAGGAAATGGAGAAGCGAAAAAAGTTATATGTACCCCCCATGGGCATGACCCATGGGCATGAATTAAGGGGGGGGGGAAACGCTGGTGGGAGGTGGGCGGTGCAGGGCAGAGGGGAGAAAAAAATGGGACAACTGTAATTGCTTAATAAATAAAATATATTAAAAAAAATACACTTCATATTCATGTTCAAAATAGTGGCAGTGTAGGCAGAAGTTACACTTGCCTCCTCCAAAGGCCATAAATAATTCATATTCAGTAAAAAACATTATTAATCATAAATTATGTTTCCAATTATGTGTATGTGAAATGTAAAGTTAAAGTGAATGTTAAGAAGCTTTCTACTCCAACAGCTTTCCAAGCTCTTCCTTAGGTATTGGGAAAGTTTGTTATGTTAGAAAAAAAATCAAGCCCTGGCTGGTGTAGCTCAGTGGATTGAGCGCGGGCTGGGAACCAAGGGGTCCTGGTTTGATTCCCAGTCAGGGCACATGCCTGGGTTATGGGCTAGGTCCCCATGAGGGCCATGTGAAAGGCAACCATACATTGCTGTTTCTCTCCCTCTCCGTCTCCCTCCCTTCCCCTCTCTCTAAAAATAAATAAAAATAAAATCTTTAAAAAAAAAAAAAAAAAACCATTTCACTGATGAGTTTTAATTAAGTTTCATATGTCTGACAAGTACAATTATCTTCTTACATGTTTATGTTATGAAATTTTTTTTTTTTAAGATTTTTTTATAGAGAGAGGGGAAGGGAGGGAGAAAGAGAGGAAGAGAAACAGCAATGTATGGTTGCCTCTCACATGGCCCTCACTGGGGACCCGGCCTGCAACCCAGGCATGTGCCCTGACTGGGAATTGAACCGGGACCTCTTGGTTCCCAGCCCGTGCTCAATGCACTGAGCTACACCAGCCAGGGCTATGTTATGAAATTTTTTAAAGGATTCATACAATTAACTTAGCACATTTATGTTCATAAGCCCCCTGTCCTGTTCTTCTCAATATGAATAAAAACATTCACCTCCTAAGTTTTCAAACTTAACCCAGAATTTATTTATAAAAAAATTGTGTATTTATTCTTACATGTTTAAAACTTCAGTCACCTTCAATGTACTTATTCTCCATTTGATGCTGTATTCTTATCAAGAGTTTCTCTCCACACTGCTCAAAACACTTTTGAACTTGCTGATTTTGATGCTTTTTATAGTGCTTCTGCCATTTTTGTTTCACCTCTTCTACATAGGGAAAGTGTTTCCCTTTGAGGACTTTCCCCTCCCGGGAAACAAAAAAAAGTCGTTCAGGTGGGGCACAGGGGTCATGTTGTTTTTGGTCAAAATCTGCTCAACACTCAGCATGGTGTGGGCAGGTGCGCTTATAAATTACCCATCATGAAATGCATTGGAAAAAAACAAAAAACAAAACAAAACAACTAACGCCAGCTGGTACACTGACAAAGAAGGTTTCCTAAAACATTCACCTTAGTGGGGGAAACCTGTACTAAAAGGGGCCTGCCCTCCAGGAGTTAATTCTGGGTCTTTTTGAGCCCCCCCCCCCATGAAATCCAACTATTTTCCCAATATCAAGAAAAATGTCATCAACAGTCTCATTCCTAATACAAAGAGCAATGTCAAGTAGTCAATATAAAATACTAAGTGGACACTATCAATGTCAGCTAGCTAAATGGGTGAGTTTTAAATAAATTCCATTCTGATCTAGAAGCTATTCCCCAGGAATATCTTTTAAGTATTATATACTTATGCCCTAGCTGGTGTGGCTCAGTGGATTGAGTGCCAGCCTGTGAATCAAGGGGTCACTGGTTCGATTCCCAGTCAGGGTACACACCTGGGTTGCAGGCCAGGTCCCCAGTAGGGGGTACGCAGGAGGCAACCACACATTTATGTTTCTCCCTCCCTTCCTCTCTCTAAAAATAAGAAATTTTAAAAATCTTAGAAAAAACAAAAAATTAAATATTATATATTTAATGATATAATAAAAAATGCATTGATGTACCTAATTTTCATAAAGACGATTCACTAAACTCCTCTAAAATTGAGAACTTACTCTGACAACATATTCATGGTGAAATTTCCATGGAAGCAAAAGCCCTACTTTCAAAATTTAAATCATAAGGATTATACATTGGCATCTTTATCTAGCCAAGTGATATAATTGCCATGCAGTAAGTTTTCATCCTAATACAGGATCCTACCTATTAAGAGAAAACTGCATTCACAGACAAACTATAAAATATGTTAAGTAAAGCCCAGCTGGTGTAGCTCAGTAGATTGAGTGCGGGCTGGGAATCAGAAGGTCCCGGTTCGACTCCCAGTCGGGGCACATGCCTGGGTTGCAGGCCAGGTCCTCAGTGAGGGCCATGTGAGAGGCAACCATACATTGCTCTTTCTCCCTCCCTTCTCCTCTCTCTGAAAATGAATAAATAAAATTAAAAATATATATATATGTTAAGTAAAAAAGATGCATATTCTAATTACTCTCGTTCACAGTAGCTAATATTCAGATACCACTGAAAATGCAACACCTTAATACAGTATTACGAAAGTAAAACAGGCAAACTGAGTTCAATCCAGTTTCAACCATTGTGCAGTATTTCATTCATTTATTTGTTTACAAGCTATAAAGATGTAAAATGGTAAATCCCTCCATAAAAGATATATAAAAATGATAGGCTGTGTTCCTGCATCATAGATTATAAACATCTGTCCATTTAAACTATACCTACCATCAGAAAGACAGTACTAAAATACAGGGTGAGGGTAAGCTTTAGCTCAAGTGGTTAATGTGTCATGGCAGACACTAAAATATAGCGTACGGCCAGAGCAGGTTTGCAGTCATGAGCACACAAAACAGTTTATTCTTGTGTTATTTATTAATTATTGCATCACCGTCCATACGAACTTTGAATCTACTTTTGACCCATCCTCTATAGTGCTCTTATATAGCTGTCCTCCTTCCCTTATTGTCCAAAGGAATACAGAATGTTGTTTCTAGTCACTCAATGCAATAGTTGTAAGAACAGCAAAATAAGAAGCAAATATCTAAAAACCATTCAAATGCAGGGGTTCTTAACTGAGGGCTCCCACAAATAGCTCTATTAAGCAGTCATCTTTTTTAAAAGGGTTATGGCCTCAGACACTGAACAAAAACTGTAAAAGATAATGCAGAAATTAAAATTTAATTAAGTTTATAGCATCATTTATAACAGCCAAAAGGTAAAAACTGCCCAATGTTCATGAATAAAGAAAAGGTTGTCCCTGGCTGGTATAGCTCAGTGGATTGAGCGCAAGCTGCGAACCAAAGGATCATCGGTTCGATTCCCATTTGGGGCACATGCCTCGGTTGCAGGCCAGGTCCCCAGTGGGAATCACGTGACAGGGAACCACACATTGATGTTTCTCTCCCTCTCTTACACCCAAACTTAAATTTTCTTTTCAAAAATTACCAACAAAGGGAACAATCATGATCTGTGCTCAACAGAAGTAACAGTATCAGCTTACGATAATATATACACAAACATAGATGATGTAAAGGAATATTCAACAGCATTAGTCATGAGGGAAATGCAAATTAAAACAAGAAAAATCCATTATATTATATGCACTGTAATGGCTAGAATTTAAAACAGCACACCAAGTTTCAGTGAGGATGTAAAGCATATTCATATACTGCTAGTGGGAATGCAAAATGATACAACCATTTTGGAAAACAGTTGGATGGACAGTTAATCATATATCTACCATATAATTGAGCCATCTACTCGCAGCTAATCAAGGGGGTGATAGGTTTGGGGGGGAGGTAATCACAAGATGAAGATCTTGACTATACTGCTGGTTCATAGGTACATTCACAAGTCAAAATTTACAAATTGTATACTTTAACACACACACAGTTTATTATGCCTGTCAAATTATATTATACCTCAAACAAATAAAGAGCAAATGCAAATAAGTTTTAAAAGTCAGTAACACTTAAAAGTAACGTACTGAACATGTGTTCTTCAATACAACGGGAAATCCTATGCATAGGAGTGACCCAATTAGTTCTGTTTTAAAAATACCATGCTAAATCCTTTGTGGTGACTATATCACAACACACACAACAGTGGTTATTAAGGAGCCCAGTTAGGAAGCTATTGAAGGAATTTTTAAAAGATTACTTGAGACTAGTATATGGTTGTCTGGAGAAATTGAGATATTTTTGTGGAAAAAAAGATTGCAACACAGATGCTGTGCTTATTCATACTGAGTAAGCAGAAGTACAGAGGACTTTACAAACGTTACACCTCTTTGTATCCCAATAACCCTGTGAAATATTCAAGATTCAAAGAGGTAAAGTAACTTATGTAGTTCATACACTACATTAACATGTGCCTCACTCCACAGAAAAGTACTATATAAAACCTCATGGGTTATCAGCTTTGGTCTGTTAACTTTCTAAATTATAACACAGAACTGTACAACTCAGAAATTTTGTCCAACTACTTTTAAGCGACCAAATTTCCAAAACAGACAATTATGATTTTATCACTCCTCTTTTCAATGTTAGCAAATTCATCTCTCACAAAATGATCTTTAAGCCATATATCTTAAGAGATTAAAACAGCCGCCCTGGCTGGTGTAGCTCAGTGGAATGAGCGCGGGCTGCGAACCTAAGAGTCGCCGGTTTGATTCCCAGTCAGGGAACATGCCTGGATTGCAGGCCAGGTCCCTAGGGGGGCCACGTGAGATGCAACCACACATTGATTTTTCTTCCCATCTCTTTCTCCCTCCATTCCCTTCTGTCTAAAAATAAATAAATAAAATATTTAAAAATTGAAAAAAAAAAACAAAAAACAAAAAACAAAAAAAAAACAAAACAGCCTTTGGTATAAATTTTAAATAGAGATACTTTTAACCAGGTAAGATTATCATTTTGGGGAGGAATAAAGGAGTCTTTTAGTGTCCCCATGCTCACTTCTTTATGGTTTGAATTTTCTAAACCAGTACAAAAATTACTATTTTAAAAAAGATTTCCTCCCTCTCCCCCTTCTTTCTGGGAGAAGGGAATGGACGAAGAAACAGAAACATTGCAAGTGCTCTTGCATGCCCCCAACTGGGAACCTGGCTGGCCACCCAGGTATGTTTCCTGACTGGGAACCAGTGATGTTTCAGTTTGAGGAACGACGCCCAATACACTAAGCCACACTATTCAGGGAACAAAAATTATTTTTTAAAAAGGCAGGTTACCTGAGTAATAAATTTGAGGTGCAGTCAAGATAGAAATTCAACATCACTGACAATCCTAGTATACTGTTAATTGCTTCAGCGACTAGCAAATACTCTGTATCTGGAAACTTCTACGTCACATAATAAAATTTCCCCTTCAGCCCTGACATGTGTGGCTCAGTTGGTCAGGACACATGCCTAGGTTGCCGCTCTCAATCTCATTCAGGGTGCAGGAGAGACAACCATCGATGTATCTCCCTCACACTGGTTTCTCTCCCTCCCTACCCCTCTCTAAAAAGTAAAATAAAATTTCCGCTTCATCTTTTTAAGTCAAAAAATATTTAGTTGATTTGTAACTCACCTATACAAATATTAACTTCAAAACTTAACCTCAAAGATATTAATTTCATACACACATAATTTGTAAGAACAAAAATATTGGGAAATTTCATTAGGTCCTTAAATTACAGGAATGAAGTAAACTGGGGAACATCGACTCAATAATATGCAATTCACTGAATGAATAATTATATACTGACACCTACACAACCAAGTGATAAGAATGCAATAAAGACAATTCTTTGATCCCTGACACCCTTCAGCTAACATTTTGGGGGATAAGAGAGTGAGGAAAACAATGTCGGCCAAGTGTGATAAATGTTATGGTGGGGGGACTCCAAATAGGTAATTTTTTTCTGGCCTAAAGCAGAAATGATAAAAAACCAGAGCAATGCAGTAAATTTTGTATTACATAAATCTAAATTTACTAGATGTTTTATTATGAAGTTATACCTCCTTTGATCATTTTAACATTAAAATGTCATTTAATTAGATGACATTTAATGTGTTAAAAAATATCCTTACTTGGCTAATTATTACCTGTGTCTTTTGGTCACTAAAATTATATTCATTTGTCATCTACTGGTACAGGATATACTAAGGGAACACCAAGCAAAAGACATCCAACCCAGTCTAGATGTCTTTTGTCAGAGATTGTCCTGACAAAGTACTTTAGACAAGAGGCCTACATTAAAAATACCATTACCCTAAAATAACATGTGAAGATTAACATATGCTTATGGACAAGCACCTGAAATCTGATAAAAAAAAATTTGCTGGATTGGAAAAAAATGCACAAAACTTATTTTAGCTTGCTATTTGTGTAGCTAAACCTAACCTTCCTTTAAAATACAACAAGCATTGCAATCTGTGTGAATGAGCTTGTCTAAACAGCCCAACCTAATTATCTTCCTTTAACATATTTAGAACTCATTATATATACTAACTTAATGTTCACATTGTATTCATTATTTACACACATATTTTATCTTCTGACCAATAGCATTTTGATGCAAGGATATGTTTATGTAGTCTTAACACCTAACAGTGCTTTGTAGGAAAGAGATAATATATGTCCCATGTAAATAAACACGGTAAGGAAGGTAATAGAGAGTAAAAAATGGTAGGGACAGCTTTATGGGACATGACGAAGACAAAAGAAATGTACAGTATTTGGGGGATTACACTAATTCATTTCCAGTATCAAAGTTACTGAAGGAAAATTAATGTTCAGAAATGTTAGCCTATTTTGCAAAATACAAAATCTTAAGCCTGGAGAAGCCTCCCAGAATTGGCAATGTTAAAAAGGTTTATAGGCTCCGCCAGGGTATCTTGATTGGTTAGAACATCATCCTAATACACCAACGTTGCCAGTTTAATTACCCACTCAGGGCATATACAAGATCAACCAGTGAGTGAATGCATAAATACGCGAAACAACAAATACATGTTTTTCTCTCTCCCCCACTTTAAAATCAATTTTAGAGAAAAGAGCTGTATGTCCGGACTGGTGTAGTTCAGTGGAATGGGCATCATCCTGCAAACTGAAAGTTCTATTCCTGGTCAGGGCACATGCCTGGGTTGCTGACCCAGTCCCCGGTTGGAGGCATGCCAGGCTAGGGGCATGCCAGGCTAGAAGAGGCAACCGATCTATGTTTCTTGCATATCTGTGTTTCTCACCCTGTCTTTCTCCCTCCTTTCCCCTCTCTTAAAAATAAATAAAACCTTAAAACGAAAAAAGAATTATAAAATCTAGTACTGAATTTATTTTCCAATGTTTTACAAACAAGAGCAATTACCTGAAACAAGAACACGCATCATTAAATCCATTGTGCCAACTTGCTGTTGTGTATCTAAATCTTGGGTTCACTAACATTCTCTCGGAACCAGTTTGCATGGTCTTACAAAAATGAACTTCTCAAAAACCCTAGAAGTCACACCACACTTTTCCCTCCACGTAACATCTTCACTGATGATGGCAAACATATATGGGTGATAGAGTAACTTCAGGTACTTCTAGAAAGTTTACACCACGCTTAATCTTAACAGTACTGCCGAAGGAAAATGCAGGGAGAAAAGTGATTCTAATAAATGATTTTTAAAAAAATATAGCTTGCAGAGAAACAAAGAAGTTCCTCACCAACACAGAATAGGAACACATGAATTAAACAGAAGTTTAAGTCAGGCAGAATAAATCACTACTCCTTCACATCCCGTTTGCAAACACTAGGATAGGCTTTCAAAAGTAAAGAGTCTTATGCCCCTCCCGAAGTATTTTATATTGAATACTTACATATTAATATGTGGGAGCTCTCATGACTTCATAATAACAACCATACATACCACTCCTACTCACATAGAAAGCTAAAAATGTCAAATCCACAGGGAGACCACTGGCCTCTCATTTTCTTCCAACAATATAACCATGACTTTGATAAGCTAGTATAATTTTAAACCATTTAAATTTAAAGCTGGAAAAGATTATGGAAGATCATCTAGTACAATTCTCAGGTGGTAAGAATCAAGAGTCTAGGTGTTTAGAAGAGGGACTTATGCTATAGTAAAGTGATAATGAAGTAAAAAGAAGTAAACGGGTTTTTTTTGGTGTGGTAAGCCATGGCCAAAGTTAAATTTGAAGTTCACACCACAGGCATCTAACAACAGAAGTAAAAGGAATAAGGACATCATCAAAGTCCCTAAAGAGCAATGGTAAGTACAAAGAATCTATTTGGGTCACCGAGTCAAACTGCACTTAGCTTCTAAGAAGATCACAGAACATGATCTAAAATGGTTTCAACCCAAAATAAAACATTTGAAAAAACAGGAGCCTCTTTTGGGAGGCACAATTTCATCCTGCACTATCATTCTTTAAAAAAAGAAAGATTTTGTTTTTTTATTTTTTTGTAGACAGAGAGGGGATGAGAGGGAGAAAGAAAGGGAGTGAAACTTCGATGTGACAGAGAACACTGATAGGTTGCCTCTCACATATCCCCAACCAACTGGAGACGTGGCCAGCAACCTGGGCATGTGCACTGACCTGGAATTGAACCAGTAACCTTCATTTTGCAGAATGATGCTCAACCAACTAAGTCACGCCAGTCAGGGCCTGCACTATCATTCTTAATCTTTGCTTTATGGAATATTAAGAATATTGGCATTAAAACTTATCTTATTTACCTCTAAACATGCTAGATAGATGTCAAGATTTGACTAGTTGATTAAATCTGGGTCCCTAACCCACTATAAAAACATGAGAAAGCAGGTGAAAAACATCTTAAAGATCAACAGTCAAAAAAAGGGGACATATTATAATGTAAGAAAATGAAATATACCCCCCGTTATAAATACCAGACATCTATTTCTATTTTTCAGAGATTAAACAAGCGATGTAAAGTGGGCAATAAAGCAGTACATGAAAAATGAAAAGTAAATGCAAAGAATTCCAACAGACTAACCTTGCACCAGGTTTCTTAAACTATGACTATTTTTACCAAAATACTGCACAAAGGGAAAAGTTAAATGCAGTATGGGGTAAAAGGAGCTTTACAATTGTTTGTGTGGAAAATAATATAATAATTAGCCCTGGCCAGTGTGGCTCAGTGGATTGAGCACCAGCCTGTCAACTGAAAGGTCTCCGGCTCCCAGTCAGGGCACACGCCTGAGTTGCTGGCCAGGTCCCCAGTTGGGGGCATGTGAGAGGCAAGAGATAGATGTATCTCTCACATTGATGTTTCTCTCCCCTCTCCTCCCTCCCTGCCTTCCCTCTCTCTAAAGATAAATACACAGAATCTTAAAAGGAAATAAAATAACACAGTAATAACAGTAATAAACTATGTTTCACACATAACTATAAACCTATTTTTGTCCCACCTTTTATTAACACCAGCCATCAACACATCTTTGTGTTCTGATGTTTCCTCATTTTAAATGTCAACCTCTTATAATTCAAAAGGTAAGGCCTGTTGTATTTTTAAAGGTAAAGGCTTGTATTTTTTTTCTTTGCTATTTTAAATTTGTGTATTATTCCATGTGTTAAACTATTAATTACTTGTCAGTTACTGTCTAGTAAATTTAAAATAATTTCTAAGGGCACATTCAAATTTCATTCACTTAGGCATGGTTCCAAGAACTATGAGTTGATACATATTTTTCATCACAATATTTACTATAAAAAGTTTAACCAGTGCGGTCTTCTCTTTTCCCCAAAAGATAACCTTATAAACAACCTACCTTGCCATACGATAAAATCAGTAATCTCCATTAAGGCACAAACCAGATTCAATATACCTGCCATCCAAATATTCAACTATAATAAAAATGCCAGAATTAATAAAATTTCTAAATCTACAATTTTGTAGAACATTTTCCTACCTTCACACTGGTTCCTCGGAAGAATCTTCCACCTTGTTTTTATCACATTTTCCAAAATTTGTAGTCCATAATACTGAAAATTGGATAACAGAAGTATGTGAATATATTGCTATAAGACTAGCAACTTTCAGGATTCACAAATGGACAGACATTCACATTTACATCTAAAGTTTCAAAAACATTATGCTACCAAGTTTAATTACATATATTAAACAAGGATCTATTCACCCATATACTGAGTTTTCATGCATTTTCCTCATTTTATTGTTTACTACTCTATTTAACGTCCTGCTGTTTATACATGCTCACACCAGGAAGAACCAAATAAAGAGCCCTTTTGCAGCCAAATGGGCTTATCTGTAGAAGGAAAAGTAGCAGCCAGATATGAATTCACAGCATAAATGACTGCTCAAAGGCTCACATACTTTTTTTACACGACCAGGCTCCTAAGAATTTAGCGGCTTGGATGCTCTCAAGCTTCCTACCATCTTCTAGGAGTTGTAAGCTCTTGGCCAAGCATTACAGCACTGTCACAGATACTTTCTATAGATAGTGTTTACAAACATCACTGGTGTGTTACTTAAGGAGCAGCAAGACAGCCCATGGGTTTTATTTTAAATTTTAACCCCACCCTCATAGTTGCTATTTCTACTAATTTAAAGATAAACTTTTGTGCACAGTCAAAAATATACAAATGCTGGTTGCAATCTGTATCTACCTTTCAGGTATTCTTAAATATAAAAGTTCTAACTAAAACTATAAGAAAATTAATAAATAGATACCACTTTAAAGCCATTTTGTCCCTCCTGCTGATTACTCACTCTAAATAGTCAAGAATGTTTGTAACAATTTATAATGCTATAGGGGTTAAAACCCAAAATTATTATCATGACCAATTAGTGTGGATACACAGGAGGAAGAAAAAGGACAAAATTGTTGTGGTATGGTTCAACTGGTTGAATTAGGGAAGAATCGGCTACAATACCTGAAAGGTAAACTCACTCGCATATAGATATATTAACCTCAGATTGCAAGTTTTGGCTGAGAATAAGAGTTCATCTTTAAAATGGTTAGTCATCACACAATAAAATAGGAGCATTAGTATTTCAACCAAAGGGATCATGTGAATGAATGCTCATTTTATTCAAAAGCACAATATAGACTGTCCCAAACTACATTGTGCTCAAACAGTCAATGTTTTTGCTGTTTTCTTTCATTTTAACATTCATACTTTTCGGGAAAAATTTCAGCTGAAATCCTACATTTGTAAGACATTCCTTAAAAAGACTTCCAAAATAAAAAACAAGGTCAAAGCAAAATTCTGAATATACAAATTTGATGCCAGTAAAGTGTTTCATAATCAGCAGTAAATAGTGAAGCTTTCTATCTGGTTTGTTTACACTTCTCTGTAGGTCTAGGTCTCAGAAAAATGTAAACAAAAGCAAAAAAAAAGTTTCTGATTGAAATTCTAAATTAACTTTAAAAAACATACTGCTCTAATAATTTTAATTGTACAGGCATGAAATCAGACTGCCAAGTTTCAGCAAGTCAAAACAATGTACTTGCTACTTCATGGAATATATCCTCTTACTAATTCTCAACTGATTAAAAAGACGTTTGCCCTGGCCGGCGTGACTCAGTGGATTGAGTGCCAGCTTGTGAACAAAAGGGTCGCCGGTTCGATACCCAGTCAGTGCACATGCCTGGGTTGCGGGCCAGGTCCCCAGTAGGGGATGAATGAGAGGCAACCACACATTGATGTTTCTCTCCCTCTCTTCCTCTCTCTAAAAATACATAAATAAAATCTAAGAAAAAAAAAAAAAAAAAAAAGACCTGTAAAAAATTATGAAACAAATCTCTATAAATACCAGTAACATTACAATATTTTAATCAATGATTTTCAGCTTACACTTAATTAAAGGATACACTCCCCTTCCTTTATTGTTATATTTATTTACTTCTTCCTTTATGTTTGACACTTTGTTACCTAAATTACTAACCTCTAGTCTTTTCTCCAACTGTAAAAAGGTAGCATGAGCTTGCAGAAGATACAACTCATCTTTGCTTCTTTCTGCCAAGGGGGCTGAGGCAGGAAGCCCAGTAACAGCTTTTCAGTAATTAGGCCAAAGGAATACATAGATCACCATCATAATATCCTAAAATTGAATCTCTCCTATACATTAAGACTCTATACATGAAGAGAATTCACATTTCTTTGAAAAAGTATCTTGATTCAAAAATCTTTAGTGACAGCCAAATCTGGAAGGCCAATGATAAATGACTACTTTGAAAATATCCAAATAATCCAATCATTTTAAAGAATTACACTTCTGCTTTACACCTCAGGATTTGAGAAATCCACTGCTGAGTTATGAAGATGAGGGACAGATAACAGCAAAGACTAAATGAAAAAAACAAATACATGAAATGATCCCTATGGTAGAAATTTCTACTGAGCCCTTAGAAATGCTTATTTTATGCATTGACTTCCCCCTTCCCCTCCCGCCACCCATGAAACAAAAACAATTGATGAACAGAATTCAGTTAAAGGGAATCAAAAGGGTAGACCTTGTGGAGGCCTGCCGTCAAAGCCTAGCTGTGTCAGTTGCACAGGAAGACACCCCTTTTCTTCCTATTACAAGCAATCAACATAATGGAACATTATGATTAATATCAGGTAGTGTTAACATCTTTAAAGAAAAAAAAAATGATTGCATAAAAGCCAAATGTCATAGTGCATAAATTTAGCACCAAATCATTTGCAATTTATGGAAATTGAAGAATTCTTTACCTGTTGCTTTCTTTCTGTTCCTCTAATCATCTCATTTTTCACAAGACAAATTTGAGTTTTTAAAAATACTGTTGATAAATCAACTTATTAGTAATGTCTGTCAGTATAAAAAGCAAAATTTACCAGGCAAGCAAACAGGCAAACACTATTATGTTACTTAAGGTTAGCACTTTGAGGAAGTTCTGAACTGTATTTTGGCCCTAAAATTTACAAGATGTCAAAACTAATTAATATTTAAAAACTGTTAATTAACACAGTCTGATTTCAGAAACAGATGTGAACATGGCTATTTTCTGTTTTAACACAATGTATACCAAGAGGAGAAGCCTTGTGTGTATTAAACAGAATGCCATGCATGGTTATTTTATTACGTTAATGCATTTTAAAGAGAAGTGTGAATCATCAAGCCTAAAACAGTCAAAACACATTTTGATCAACCCTTCTGTTCAAACTTAAGAAAAAAGGACCCAATTATAACATTTTCAATTGCAAATAAAAACTGAGTGCTGTCCCATTAAAAGCATTGGTAACACAGAGTAGGGTTTTACGCTGTCCATACAACTTGGTGTTGGAGGTGCCTAGCCTGTATTATATTGATTACTTGCCCAAAACAATTCCTGATGTTATGTTTCATCCTTGAATAACATTCAGAATTAATGCTACTTAGAACTATATACGTAGTCTAAAAAGAAAAGAAAAAACCCCCAAAAAACAAAAAAGCCACCTTGCATACTAGTCCCAATTACAAAACTTCATAATTCTTAGGACTATTTGCAAGAATTAATTCTATGTTCAAGGCTAAATTTTGAAATAAGTTAACAATATTAAGTGATTTGAGATAACAAATACTCATACTAAAAATGAGATACCTTCCTCAAAGTTTATGACTGGAAGAAAAGAATAAACGGATTTTAAAAACACCACTTGCTTACTTTCGTGTTCATATTCTGTGAAAATTCCAAAATTGTGTCGACTCTTGTCCATGCATCAGGATGCTCCTTTAAATGCGTCAGTACTTCTTGAGCCATTCTTTGCTAAAATATTATACAAAAATAATTTTCAATTCACCTGTCCTTCTGATTCATTTATTAAAATGGTATTGAGCAAGGCACATATTAACGAGACAGTGATTCTACCCACTTTCAGGAACATGCCAGTAATTAGTCTTCACAGAAATAAAAATGTGTTAATTATCACTCTTAAACTCCAATTAAAAAATGGGAATATTCATTCATTTGAAACAAAACAGCCTTTTTGGGGTAATATGCTTTATTTGGTATTCTCAAAATTGAAATGAATTTCAATCAATGCTACTAACAAAGATCTACTCTGACATAAGTTCTCAGCACTTGCAATCAACCAAAAGCAACATAGGAAAATTCATCTACTTAAATTATATAACAGTATAGCTGTTTTACAAGAATCACCAAGTAATCTCTAAAGAAATTTATTTATAAAAATGTATTGCATAGGAAGACAAATATAAACTAGGTCTAAGTAATACTACAAATCTCAAATGCCTATAGATACATATAGAACATTAAGACCCTTAGACTTTTTAAATATCTCCTAAACTTACCTTTTTCCATTTTCTGACTTCACATATTAAATCTCAGCTTATTCTGAAAACTCTTGAATTTTTAAAAATGCGAATGAAAAATAATATTAAACCTATGTAGCCATTATCTAGAATAGGGGTGTCAACATCAGCCTCATGGTTGCCTTCAAAGGGCCGAATGTAATTTAAGGACTATATAAATGTTAACTACCCCTTAACAGCTAAGGGAGAGCTCCGCACCAGAAACAAGGTGCTAGGCCAGTTAAAACAAGGGGGAGGGCAGGATTCGGCCCATGGTCCTTGTGTTTGCCACCTGTGATATAGAATGTACCTGTTTTTCTTTTAAACATAAAAGATCTAAACCTTATGGAGGTCACCTCTTTTAAGTTTCTCCAAGTATCATTTCCTTCCTTTGTTCCTTCTTTAGAGATAATCACTTTCTTGAATTTGTTCTTTTCCTGTCCATATTTTCAGAGTGTAAATGTCATAAAAAAATAGTTGTGAGATTACTAAATTTTATGTAAGTATCATATAGAATTCCATCTGAAATTTACTACTTTCATTTGACATAGCTCCACCTCCCAGCTTTACTGAGTGAGGTATGTCTGAAATGGAAAGTTTAAAAAAATCTAGCCATGTTGACATTATTTATCTAGCTGGGTTTTTTTCACCATTATAATTTCCCATATATGAACAAAGGATGTAATTCCATTGTTTCCCTCCCCAAGAAGGAACAGCTTAATGTTCTCCACCTTTCATGGCTGTTTTGTAGTTCAACTGGATTTTCCCTAATTATCTTTTACATATTTCTACCACATATTGTGGTTGTAAAATTTATCATTTACTCTTCTGTTAAGACTAATTTACTTGATCAAGGGTATAAATCTATGGTTACGAAACAGCCATCAAAAAGGGGGAAAGAGAAGCATACTTATTTCCATCTCTGACACAGACACTTCATAATCTCTAACTTAGCTTTTATTCAAACTTACCTCGTTCCCCAAAAACCAAACACACTCTCTCGCAAAAAACAAAAAAACCCTTATTCCTATTTTGGCTTTGATGTCGAGAATTATTTTCCTCAGTAGTAGTTATAATATCACATTCATGAGTTTCCCCATTAATCACTAGCAACATATCCTGCTTATTGTTTTCTTTAAAACATTTGAGTTAAACTAAAGTTAGATAGTGGTTCTATACCCTGACACCACCGCCAGAACCCTTAAGGAACTTAAAAAGAAAAACCAGCTGCCTGGGTTTAATCGGAGGGTCTAGGGTTAGAGCTACATTTGTAACCTCGGAAAATACAATTGTACATGTATTTTTTGACCTGACTTCCTGTGGAGATTGGTAGCTTAAGGGGCAACAATTGTATTATATAATAAATGAAAAAAGGCAGAAAGAGAAGTGACGTGAATTATGTAGGGCTAAAGCACATTTTCGCAGTGTTCTGATTCTCTCACTGAATCTCTAAATATTCATTTCTAACTAGACAGACTTGCATATAAAATATAACAAATATCAAGAACAGGATATATTAAAAACCCACGTCTAATAAAGTTATCTGGTCAAGACACTGTCACATCTTTGAGATGATAAGCATTCCAAATAGAAGTGAATACTTCCCACACTATCACCACTTCAATCTCTGTAATAATCACATTTCCTTTTAGTTTTTCTTATAGTTGTAATTTTACTCTCCAAAGGTAATGCTAGTATTTGCATAGCAGTATCTTTATTTTTCCCTAATCCCACTATTCTTATATAATATTCTTTCACTAACTTAAAACTCTAGAAAGGTTAAAAAGACACAAATGGGAAATAAAGAAGGAAAAAAAATCTGGCATCTCCCTGTGTTACTAGCTGAATGCTGAAAGTATTCTAGTTGCTAAGCAATAGATTAAAAGAGTTCAAGACACTTAACATAATATTGGAGAAAATACCCAACTCTTTCCTATCTTTCCTCCCTGGCTGCCTACTTGGCTAAAAATAGAAAAATGCTTACAACAGAAGACAGTCCTAATATTACACTGCTAAATATCTTAGGTAAAAGTTTTGCCTAAAAATTTCAAAAGCCACCCTTCTAGTAATTTCTTCTCCGAAGTTATGCAGTCCTTTTTAAACAATTAAACAATGAGTTTACATCACATATGCTAAATCTTCATACTTCCAAATGTACTCTTTAAATAAGATTCCTTCAAAGTATGAGACTCCATTAACAGGTGTTTTCCAAACCTCATCATTAATCCTCCCATCTCTTGCAAAATACATAATAGTTTGTAGATGAGATAGTAAAGCAGTGTTTAGAAAACTTACTGGAATACAATTAATACAGCCAACACTAAAAACATGTTTTCCACTATACCTTTTTACTTTTTTATTCAGAACCAAGACCAAGCCAGAAGAGGTGGTTATGAAAAACAGACTGAACTAGAGTTTAAACATGATTTTTAGAGAGTTCTTGACTTTAAGCTCTAAACTGGTTTCATTATCTATAGTGTAAAAAAAAAATCAGTGTACTGATTGTTGTTTATGCAACTGATTTATCATGTGACATCTAAACAGAAAATCCTTACTTTGGGGAAAGGTAATTTCACTTTTACAAGCAGAAAATATTTATACTTTTTAAAACCTACTATTCATTAAAAAAAAAGTTAAATTTAAAGCCCGGCTGGTGTAGCTCAGTGGATTGAGCGCGGGCTGGGAACAAAAGGGTCCCAATTCGATTCCCAGTTGGGGCACATGCCTGGGTTGCAGGCCAGGTCCCCAGTGAGGGCTATGTGAGAGGCAACCATACATTGCTCTTTCTCCCTCCCTTCTCTTCCCTCTGAAAATAAATAAATAAAATCTTAAAAAAAAAAAAAGTTAAATTTAAAGCAAATCAATGGATCTCAGTAGCAGGAAACATTACTAAAAGCTGTATTACTACTACATAGTTTTCATGACAAAAATTACTGCTACTTCTTAGTTATAAGTACAGAAGCACATCAGTCCTTCGTTTATTCATAATACTTTTAGATATTGTAAACCAGATTAAAAAAGAAAAAAAATTAAACGCCCATTTTCCTAATGGCTACAGTTTTATTCCTCTAATATATTCAAAGTTGAGCCCAACTTTATTTCATGAATTTCAACCTCACTTTCATATTTTCTTCTAAAAGCAGCTGCTTTCTATACATACATGCTAAAACGAAGTGTAAAGCTCCATGCTGAATGTACACCTCAAGGAAAAAACTACATGATATATGTGATAAGTACAAATAGAGTAACTTTTTCAGGAATGCTTCTGGAGACTAGAACTCTGTTTAATAGCCCCTAGGAGTATATAACTAGACTAACAAGCTTAGAGAAATCACTACAGAGTAATTTTTTCCACTCATACAACTTTCTCAGATCCCTTTCATTTAAAATTTCCCTTATTGACAATATTTTTTTTATCTAACAAAAAAGAAACTTTTACTCATTTAAAAGCCTTTGAGATTAAGTTCACAGTGCAAAGTTTCAAGATTGTCCAGTTTCTTGTAACATATACATTTAAAAAACTTACAAATATTCCCGCCTCATCTACCTTTCAATTGGTTGGGGGGAGGAACCCCTTACAATGATCAAAAACAGAAAATTTCCTACATTAATAGTACCACATTCACAAATGCTAAAATCCAAGTAACATGAAGATGTTTGGTATTGTTGGATTTTTAATGCAAGTTTATATCTGTAAAGTACTTCTGTAATTTAAATGTTTCAAATTAGATAAGAGAATCACAGCAACTCCAAATATATTAAATATTTATAAGATATATACAACCATTACTATCTACACAACATTTAATACACTGCACTTTTATTAAATGGAGAATATTTAAGAATAACAGAAGAATATCATCCCACTCTAACCATGTCAAAATATAATCCAATTTCTTTCTCCAGAAGTTTCTTATTAGAATTAATCTATAATTGTGAATTAGTACAAACTATGGAATACTTTTTAAATAGCAATAATTTAAAATTGTATTAAAAACCCAACAACTTTGTTACACTGCAATTTTGTAAAGTTTTGATCAGCTACTTTACCTGGGCTCCTTCTCCATGGTACAAGCAATTCACCACATTGTCTAAAAGGTTGATATCCAGTTTTTGGCTGAAATCAAGCAGCTGACGTGCTGCATGGTCTGCTAACATTGTCATAATTGCTGGCATAGATAACTGAAAATAAAGGACAAAAATGTAAGGTGTCTATGAAGTTTTGGTATCAGTCAAAACTTTCTACTCAAGTTATTTTACTTCAAATGTTCACACAAATAATGAGTATTTTAGAGACTTTTTACCTAAAAACTGATAGTAAAAGCAAGTAAAAGCTGAAGTTACTGTTACTTCATAACCATATTAGTTATTAGGGGGCCATTAAACTTCTCTAGACCCCAGAGAAACTGTACTGTTCTTTACTAACATTTATTTAAAGTTACCCTAACCTTTTTAAAAAATGAGTCTATTAAGATTGATACTCAAGGGGACATGTTTCCTCCCCTTCATAAGCATGGTCTTCCAGTTCAATAATTCACCTCCCCTCATTTTCACTACCCTAATTTTTAAGATATGCTTAAAAGGCAGGGAGAGCCCTGCCTGCTGTATCTCAGTGGATCAAGCGTGGGCTGAGAACCAAAGGGTCACCGGTTCGATTCCCAGCAAGAGCACAAGCCTGGGTTGCAGGCCAGGTCCCCAGCGGGGGGCCAAGTGAGAAGCAACCACACATTTGTTTCTCTCCTTCTCTTTCTCCCTCCCTTCCCTTCTGTCTAAAAATAAATTAATAAAATCTTTAAAAAAAAAGTATTAAAAAAAAGGCAAGGAGATACTGAAAAGCAAATGCAGTACACAAAATTTTGCCATTATGGGTATCAATGTTTATCAGGAACCGCCAGTCTAACAAATTTGGTTTAAGTTTCTACACGCAATTATACCATCTACTTTTATTTCTTTCAACCCTCAATGAATTTGGGGATTAAAATTACAAGCATACAAATTCTCTAAACATATGATCTAGGAAAAAAAGCTTTATGGTAATGCCAACCAGGACTCCCCCCTCACCCCAAATTTCCAGGTATTCATTGGTGAGGTAAAAACTGCAAAGCTTGACAACTGTTTTCCAAATAAAAACAAATTCTATCACAACAGAAAATGAGTCTCTTCACCTCAAAAATGCACTGGCTAAAACCTACTGGTTCACATGCAGTGTTATCTATCCTTTTAATAGGATTCCACTCCAAGATGCCTGCACACATTCCAGCATCATAAAAAATCTTTGCTTTTTCTTCAAAGCCATTGCCTCTCAACTCTGACTGGCTAAGTCAATACTACTTAATATTTTTGTGTCCAGATGCCTTACAATCAGAGGACAATGGCTAGTGCCAAATTAAAAAGCTCACAATTTTGTATACAATTACAAAAGATTCAGGACACTTTGAAATCCAGGCATGAAATCTCAGGTTAAGAACTCCTGGGTCACTGTATTTAGATCCAACAAGGTCAGATGGTCATTCCACTTCTCCCCCAATAAAAAACCTTCCAGGATCAGAAAACAGGTGACTAATTTGATTATGTTTGGATAAACTAGCTGGATAGGAAAAAGGCTTTATTTCTTGGCTATTTCATAGCATTTAATAATGACCTTAACAATAATGGCAGCACTTCGATTTTAACTCAAACATTTTATTAAATGTTAGTTACAAAGTAGAAATCGAAAGATGAGTCGGTTAAGTTACACATAAAGTAAAAATCAAGACATTAAAATTTGAAGGGTTTTTATTCCTCTTTAAGTCTTTTGATCCATCAATGACAGTAAAACTGTTGAGATTTCGAAAACTTTTATAGCAGTTTTTAAACGTGTTTTTAATACCGAATACCTGGCACACACAACAAAAAACCTTTGATCTAAATACTAATATAAAGTTGAGGCTGAAAAGCAATGTTCACAAAGCACCAAGATCTACATATCGAGTTTTCGATTTTTTTGGTTAAAGATTGAACGAACTTTCCTGTTTAGTCCTATCATCAGTTAATAGCCAAAACAAAAATAAACTCTAAAAAGTTTCAAGTACTTTGTCCAGAGTTCTTCGAGCTAAATTCTTGCGAAAAATCAGCGTTAGAATACAAATAAGCTTGTATTAAATACTGAAGAGTTTTGCCATCTTTAGAACTAGCGGCTATCTTCGATATGACCTACCTATTCTTGAACTGGACGTAGTACAGAAATGGCGGCTTTCTGGCCAATGCCAAGCACATTTAGTCCCCCAAGTCAGAGAGCGTCCAAAACATTCTTTCCACTAACAGTAGTGTCCCACACTCTTACAATATACAACCCAAGCAGATAAACCGCCATAGTAGAGAGGTGAAACCAGGAAGGCTTTTTCTTCTCTTGGAACACTCAATCCTAAAATCCACTCACTGGATAGCATACACAAGGGATTATCTAGCACTGCGGTGACTTTACAAGTGACTACCAAAATACCTTCACTGCCACTTAAAACTCAACAGGCAGGCGGCTACCTACTGCCAGTTCCCATCCAAAAAACAAGAAAAACCACCGTTGGTTACTGATAACTACCTATTACGTTAGAAAATACGTAAAAATTTTTTAAAAAAGGCTCCACAAGGAGAAAGACTGCTGCCTTAGGTATGTGGGCAATTGCTTGCTTCATTCAGTAGAAATACACCTCACTAAGGCCCGCCCTACCCGCACTTCCCACCCGAACCGATTTGCAGCACTTCTAACTATAGCATACAGGAGCAGGCACTCACCCCGCCCATACTCGGAGGAGGCAAAACCAGGCGCCCGAAGTTCACCGCCCCATTCTCCAGGCAGCATGGCCTCTGCGTGATCAGAGGAGGTCCCCGCTGGACAAATCTTTAATGCCTCCTCTACTACACCACTTCCTACCACCCACGCCAAACTCAAGAGGCATCGGAATGAAGGAGAATCAGGGCATCATCCACCATACAGTACTAGGAGAAAAAATTCGATCACAACTCTCAAGCCGCTGAAAACAAACTACGGCATGAAATCCCATTTGCCAGATACTTGAAAAATCAACTAACCTTTTCTAATTTTAATCCTACTCTGGAAAAAAAAATCAAGATTTTGAGTTTCCCTGCAGGAGGAGCAGGGACTCGGCAGCCCCTCCCTCCCCCGATCCCAAGCTCTCCACCGAGCAGCCACGTGATGCAGGCGGACGTTTCAATGCTGCTGCACTAAATATTTCTGGAAACTTCCACTCCTAATAATTCAGAGATGTTCCTCAAATCACCCCAACTTCTCTCCAGCCCCTTGAGTTGGGGAAGCCCTTCCACCCCCGCGCCGGGGACCTGCTTCACTATCACGCTCCTCGCCTTCCTCCACCGTCACCCGCACGAGCGAATGACCCTGCAAGCGCTCCCCTCCCGCGGCCGCCTCCCCGCCTCCATCTCCCAGGGGCAGAAGCGGCTCCATTCAATCGCAGGGTCCGCTGTGGGCCTGCCGCCGCCTCCCCGGCTCGCTTCCCGCGGCCGCCGCCGCGCCCCACGCCGCCCTCCTCCCTCCCAGCCGTGCCGCCGCCCGTCCCCCGGCCCCGAAGACACAGTCGACTTACCCAGAGATTTAACCAACTGCTTCTTCCTTCCTTGTCGGGGGATTAGGGAGAGGGAAGGTGGGGAGAGGGGAGAGGGGAGGAAGTCAAGGTGGGTTTCAGTTTTCCCACCTTAAAAAAGGGAATTTTAAAAAAGGAGATGAGGGCAAAAAAAAAAAAAAAGCTCAGCAATATTCAGTATTCAGGGACACTTCACCCCGACACACACACACACACACCCGCCCCCCACAAAAAAAAGGGTAATTAATCTGGGGAATAAATGCTCCCGCCTGGCTGGGGAGTAAGGGGAGGGGGAGGGGAACAGGGTCAAGTCCCAAAGATTCAGCCCCAGGGGGACCCTGCAGCTACAGGCGGCAGCAGGAGCGGCAGGAGTAGGGGTACAGAGTCCACACGGCCGGGGGACGCTCCGCTGCCAGTTGCAGTCCGACTTCCCCTACCAAAATACGGCTCTCTCTCACGCGGCTCCGGCGCTGGGCCCCCCCCACCCCGGCTCGCCTAAACTTTCCCCCCTTCTCCTGCTCCTCAGCGACTGGTGGTTCCCCCCTCCCCCTCTGGGTGGTTGCACGGACTGCAGCAGCACAGACTGGAAGAGGCACCGCCGCCGGGGATGTAGCTACTGTTGCTCTTGCTGATGCTGTAGCTCCCGCTGCTCCTGCCGCGGCCGCTGCAGCCGCTTCTCCCCCTCCTCCTAGTGCCTCAAACTCGGAACCGGTTGAAACCGGTTCAGACTGGGAGATTCCATCTCGGTTGAGTTTTCAGCCCATGGCGCCGCGGAGCGTTTGGAACCTGGGCCTCCGCCCCCAGCCTGCCCGCCTATTGGCCGGTTCCAGCCACAGCCGCGCCATCAGCCTACGTCTTATTGGCCAGCCCTCCTGTCATTCCCACCTCAAGTCTCCACACGAGCCCGCCGCTTCAGCCCCCGCCTCTTTCCAGCAGCGATTTGCCCGCAGAGTGGGGGAAGGGAGTGAGGCGGGTCGAAAAAGAGCGAGAAGGGCGGGGAGGAGGATGAGGAGGTGGGACAAGAGCTGAACCCAGCAGAGAAGAGAGCGAAAAGAAGCCGCAAAGAGGATTGGTTTGAGGAGCCGTCCATCTAACGCACCCCGCCCTCGACTTCCCGTTCCCCTCCCGCCGCTCCCCCTCCTAGTGCTTATCCCGCAGACCCTGCCCTTCGGATCCGCTCATTGGCTGGACGCCTTTGGTGACGGTGAGGGTGGGAAGCCGATCATAAGCTGGTGGTGGCGCGCGTTTGAGCGCGGCGCGCGGCAGCCTTATTTCGGCTTACCCGGATTCTCAGTGGCCCACCCCCGCCGGCTCCCGCCAACTTGCGGGGCCTGAGCCCGCCGGGATGAGGACCCGCCCCTCGAGTCGGGGCTGCCCCGCTAAAAGGGAGTACACACCCAGATGTTTTTTTAATCGCGATAGGGAGGGGAGGAAAAGCGGAAAGAACCCGCTTAGGCCAAGTGTAGGCCCCAGAATTCTCTAATCTATTTTAAAACCCAGTGTTCGGGGTCTGGGAGTTGAAGCGGAGAATAACCGAGGAGGAGGGTGAGTTTGAGGTGTGGGGGCCTTAGCTCTTGGCGCCTGTGGTCTCAGAGACCTGGAAAAGACACAAAATAGTTTTGGGGCAAGTCTCCTTCAAATTTTAACTCAGTGTCTCCCCAGATTGGAATTTGGCTACTTTAACAACCAACCCTTCCTAAAAATTAAAACTATAATTCTGGTAATTGGTTTAACATGGCCTATTTTTGCTGGGTAAGTTTGCATGCCAAGTGCCTCCTACTAGGTACCCTTGATCTGGTCCTATCCTTGGTTTTTGTTTTTAGCATAGCTGCCCTTCACATACCTTATCACCAAATGGTATTTGAAAGTCATATGCACGTGGCCTTCCACATGGTTGTTACTGGTTTGTCAAGTCCCCTCCAGATCAGCTTTACTGATTATTTCCTTAAGAAAACAGCAAGCAGCCCACCCAATTTTCTGGAACCATTGTGCCACCAAGAAGTTGGTAAATGGTTTATTAAATCAACGTAATTTTCTTCGGCAAATCTTCACTCAGTGAACAATGGCTAACACCAAAACACCCTTAAGAATTAACTCCCTCAGTCTTGGCCTGGTTGCTCAGTTGGTTGAAGTGTCCTCTGGTACACCAAAAGTTTGCAGGTTCGTTGGCTTCCTAGTCAGGGCAATACCTAGGTTGTGGGTTCCATCCTGGTTGGGGGTTACTAGGGGAGGCAACCATGATGTTTCTCTCCAAAAAAACCTCCCTCAGTCTCCAATTTAAAAGAAAAACAAAACCAATAGCTTAAGTCCTAGATTTACCCAAATGATACTGGGTGACTCTAACACCTAAGATTTTTATTCATTGCCTAACTGAATAATATGAGACTATAATGTATAACATGTATACATTATGTAAATGTACACTGATCATTTGGAAGACTTACATTCTATTACCAGAAAAACCAGGACTGTCCAGTGTTTTAAAAAGTTCTTTCTTCCACATTTTCAGCTCTTTGACTAGGCCACTGATTTTTTTTTTTTTTTTTTTTTTTTAAGATGGCATAACAATAGGATTAAAAACTGGGAGTAAGACACTTTGCTCCTATTGTGACCTCAGGAAAGTCACTTTACCTCTTTGGGCCTCAGTTTCCATTTCACCCACTTAATAAGGACAATATCATATATGCCTATCTCATCCATGTAAGGATCAAATGGATGTGAAGGAGCAGAGATCCATAAAGGACTTTGTGGAGTGTAAAGTTCAAATAGTCTCAGTCCCTTTCTTTGACTCTTCATCCCATCTTTAAATCATGCCCCCAGGGGTTCACATCTGTGTGACTGTAGTAAATCAGAGTAAATAGGCCCATTTTTTTTGCCTAGAGTTAGCCAAAATGGAGTATTCATTATAAATTTGTTAGCAAGTGCAAAAAGAAACAACAGGGCAGATAATTAAGTTTGATCACTGCATTTTCAAGATCAAATTCAGAACACAGGTCTGACATGTGTCTAATACTTTTTTCATTAACTTTATGTGTTGGAATCAAACAGGTTTCAACCTTAGTGTGGGACATGGATAAGGAAATGTAAGTAAACTGTATTGAGTGCCTGTCTGCTATCTAGCAGACTGTTAGAGACCCTTTTGTACAGTATGTCACTGAGTTCTCACAACAGCCTGTAAGATCTTGCTCTTCCTCCACTCCCTATCACACTCACACACAGGTACAAACCACCCTACAGTAGTTGAGTTGATATTAGAACCCATGGTTGTATTCTTTCTACTAGTTCACACTGTCCCAATAACAGTATTTCTTATTTCATCAGAAATCAGAGAAACAGCCTTGGCCAGTGTGGCTCTGTGGTTCGGCTGGTTGGAGTGCCATCCCATGCACCAAAAGTTAGTGGGTTTGATTCCCAGTCAGGACACATAACTAGGTTGCAGGTTCAGTCCCTGGTTGGGGTACATAAAGGAGGCAACCAATGGATATTTCTTTCTCTGTCTCTCTCTCTCTCCCTTCTCCCATCTCCCTAACCCTCTTCCATCCTCTCTCTAAAATCAATAAATGGCCCTGACTAGTGTAGCTCAGTGGGTTGGGCATTGTCTGCGAACCAAAAGTTCTTTGGTTCAGTTCCTGGACAGGGTATGTGACTGGGTTGCAGACCAGGTCCCTGGTTGGGGGCGTGCAAGAGGCAACCGGGATGTTTCTCTCCCTCTCTTCCTCCCTTCCCCTTTCTCTAAAAAATAAATAAAATATTTTAGAAAAATAAAATCACTAAATGTATCCTCAGGTGAGAATTTTTTTAAAAAAGAAGAGAAACAGAAACATAAATTCCTTTCAACCACTTGTCATGTATTTCTATTATTTGTATTTTATTTTATTATTTTATTATTACTTTATTATTGTGGTAGGTACTACCAAGGTGTCCTCTAAAAATTTGTGTTAATTTAAGTACCCACCACAATAGTGAACAGTACCTGTTTGTTCCCTATAAAAGTTATAGATAATTGCTATTACAATCACACCAGAGTCAAATGAAAAATATTTGCATTTTAATATCAGCTTTGGCTCTGAAGATAATCTTTCCTGACTGTAAGCTCTTCAAGGAATATACAAATAATAAGATTAAAGCCCATATAAAGTACTTAAAATTTTTTAAAGTAAGGATATGCAATAAATCTATTATTTGAATAATGGAATTGGTTATTTCACTGTTTTTGAGAAAATTGATACCACTTTGCTCTCAGAGATATAGCAGCAATGACCTTCCAACATGTACTTCTCCCTACCAGTCATAAAAAACAGCATTTGGGCTGAACATATCATGGGTCTTGATCACTGGGCATTTTCATGTACTTAGCACAAATTCACAATTCCATGGGCTTTTTCTTCTAATGAATCTTGAGGGCATGTTTGTGACTTTGTAAACCCTAAAAGTAAGCACTGGGAGAAGAATTTCTTTGTGACTATCTTATATAAAATTGTTTTTCTATTTGCTTTTAAAAAGTATTTTGTGGATCACTTCTCGGCCCTTTGGTTAAGATCAAGTGTAAAAAATACTTTGTGGCCCTGGTCGGGTAGTTCAGTTGGTTAGAGCATCATGCCACTAAGGTTGCAGGTTTGATCCCAGATCAGGGCACAAACAAGAAGCAACCAATGACTGCATAAATATGTGGACACAACAAATCTCTCTCCCTGTCTCTCATTTCCTTCTTTCCTTCCTCGCTCTGTCTGAAAGTCAATAAATTTAAAAAACTTGTAAATAAAAATAAAAATTACTTTGTAACATAATATATCGCATCCATAGATTTCAAAAACATTACCAGTGTAACTTACACAATAGTAACGTGTATCATGGTGAAGCATGCAAGTGAAAGAGAACAGATAGTCTTTTCAAGAAAAAAATTGACATGAAAAGGTGTAGTCCAGATTGCAAATTTGTTCTTATCAGCTTCAATTACGGTGTTGATATTTATGGAAAATTATGACTATTCTATCAGTGGACCTAAACACCTGTATGTCCAAGACCTCAGTGAATTATTTATATGGAGTCTATGAAACCTCAAATCATCTGAGAACAGAATCAGCAATTATCTAGAAGTGAGTTGCTGCCTTTTTGAGAACATAGTTTAAAAAAAGCATCTAACAAGACCACTAAGTCTAGGAGTTACAGTTTGACTGAGAAATGTACACAATTCTATAAGGTGACATACAGCAATGGGTCTCTTACTCATGGAGAGGTGAAAAATGAAGTACTATTTAATTAGGATTATTCTCAAGCAGGACAAAGGAAGCCACGTAGTTGTTTTTGCTGAAGTATTTCTAAGTCAAAAATAAAAATAATGAGCAGGTGTTGGGGTCTGTATATAGAAGAAAGAAAAAACTGACTAGGGAAGGTAACGTTGGTACCTGTGGATTGGAAAGATAAGCCATTTCTTTCACACACATAACACACCATTATCTATTAGGCAATTAGAATCAGAAAAGGGAGTAAAATAAAAGAAAGCAAAGAGGTGACACTAACCATTCATTCAACAAATATTATATTGAGAGCCCACTATTTTCTGGTCACTGTTGTAAGTGATGAGGATTAAAGAGGAAAAAAAATCCTACAAAAATCCCTGCCTTCATTAAGCTTTTAGTTTAATGAAGGACACTGGAAGTACATGTCAGAGAAATGGTGTTTTGTATGATGATAAGTGCTAAGGTTAAAAATGAATAGGTATAGGAATAGGGAGTTGGGGGTGGTGGCACAATTTTAGGTAGAGTGGCTGTGGAAGGTGTCACCTAAAAGGTAATATTCAGGGGGACTTCCGCCAAGATGGCGGTGTAAGTGGACGCACTCGCCGCCCGCACAACCAGTGTCTAAACAATGAACGCAATAGCAAAAAATAAACAACCAGAACGGACAGAAATGAACTGAAGCAAAGTCTGAACCCAGGAAGCTGGAGAGGACGAACATCCAGGCCAGTAAGCAGGGCAGAACCAAGCGGAGAAGCGGAGTGAGAGGCAGTTTGCACGGAAGGACTCACGCCACGAGCACCTAAACAAAACACGACCCCGAACAACAGGTGAACCCCGCAAGCCGGCAGCGTTTCTGGAGAGGCCAGTGGGAACCAGCAGGGCCAAGACTGGTGGAAAAGGCAATGGGGAACTAGGGAGCAAAGGGAGAAAGGGAGCTGGTGGTAATCGGCAGTCACCATTGCTCCCTCCCAGGCCCTGCCCCCAGAGGAAACCTCACCAAAAAGAGACCCAGGTTACTGGGCACTGGCAATCCGACAAGTGCACCGAGATAAAAAGAATGAAAATGGCCAAAATGAAAGATCAGAACAAATTACAACTAATGGATGATGACATAGTCAACCTATCAGATGCTCAGTTTAAAACACTGGTAATCAAAATGCTAACAAAACTGGAAGAAAGGTGGATGCAAATAAATGAACAAATGAGGCACACAATAAAGATAATGAGGGATGATCTACAGGGAACCAATAGGGAAAAAAAGGAAGCTGGGACTGAGACTAATAGTGTAGACCAGAAGGAAGAAACAAGAATTCAAAAAAATGAGGAGGGACTCAGGAACCTCAGAGACATCTGTAAACGACCCAACATCCGGATCATAGGGCTGTCAGAAGGACAAGAGGAACACCAAGAAATTGAACGTATTTTTGAACAGATAATGAAGGAGAACTTCCTGGATCTTGCAAAGGAAATAGGCTTCCTGGAAATCCAGGAAGCTCAGAGAACCCCAAAGAAGTGGGACCCAAAGAGGAACACACCAAGGCGCATCATAATTACATTACCCAAGATTAAGAATAAGGAGAAAATCTTGCAAGCAGCAAGAGAAAAGGAGACAGTTACCTACAAAGGAATTCCCATAAGACTGTCAGCGGATTTCTCAAAGGAGACTTTCCAAGCAAGAAGGGGCTGGAGAGAAATATTTCAAATCATGAAAAGCAACGACCTACAACCAAGAATAATCTATCCAGCAAAACTTTCATTTAGAATGGAAGGGCAGATAAAGTGCTTCTCAGATAAGGTCAAGTTCAAGGAGTACATCATCATGCAGCCTCTACTATATGAAATGTTAAAAGGTTTTGTATGAGGACTCAGGAGTGAAGGCACCGAGGCCAGATCAGCTACCGGGGAATGCAGATCAGTCACAGCCAAGACGCTTGTGAGGTAAGCAAGCAAAATACAACCAGAGAAACAAAATAGAACCAGAGGCATTGAAGTTTAGAACATTCTGACAGTAACCAGAGGGGAGGGGGAAGGGGATAATGGGGACAAGGGTATTCAGGAACTGCTATAAAGGCACATGGACAAAACCAAGGGGGAGGGTGGAAGCAAGGGAGGGAGGTGGGTTTGCCTGGGGTGGGGTGGGGGGGAGGGTAAATGCAGACAACTGTAATTGAACAACACTAAAATAATTAAAAAGAAATAACCCCCCCCCAAATAAATAAAAAATAAAAGGTAATATTCAAGAAAGGACCTGAAGGAAATGTCACTGCAAGTGTTAGGGAGAAGAGCATTGCAGCCAGATGGAAAAATAAAGGTTCTGAGTCAGGAGCATGTTTGGTGTGTTATTTACAGAGTTGTGGTAGGTAGAGCCAGCTCAACTGACTCCTGGGAGACAACTGTTAAATTTTCAGGACTTTTTGAAAGCTGATTTTCAAACACAGCCAGTATAAACAATTAAATTATATACAATAAATTATATTAAAAACAAAGGCAATAAATACTCAAAATTCATCACTTCCTAATTATGTTATCACACTTTATTATCTATGCCCTTGAGATTATTTACATCAAAGGTGTTTGCATGATACAAATACTACATAATGATGTGCTCCTGAGCATGTCTTCACAGTTCCATGATTTGTGATGTCACACCAGTAGATTGAAATAGGCCATAGTGGGAGTGCTTATACCATGGAAGTCAGCTAAAACTCAGTACATTTTCTTCTGAGAGCCTGCTGTTAAATCTTTACCAGCACACTACTGTGTGTTAAGGACCATCAAGGAGGTCACAGTTGTGGTCAGAGCTAACTGTGCAAGAGGGAGAAAAAGTCATACCAATTAAAGGGCCTGGTAGAGGGTCAGTTGATGTAGGGCCTCACCGTAGGCCATTGTAAATGCTTTTGCTTGTTTTCTCAGTGAGATTGGGGCCATCCAAGTGTCTGAACAGAGATGTGATGACTTGTCCTGACTTAAGATTTTTTTGTTTTTTAAGATTTTATTTATTTATTTTCAGAGAGAGGAGAAGGGAGGGAGAAAGAACAATGTATGGTTGCCTCTCACATGGCCCTCATGGGGACCTGGCCCGCAACCCAGGCATGTGGCCCAACTGAGAATCGAACCGGGACCCTCTGGTTCCCAGCCCGCGCTCAATCCACTGAGCTACACCAGCCGGGCTGACTTAAAATTTTTAACAGGATCACTCTAGATGTTAAGATGACAATAGCCTGGGGAGCAAGAGTAGATATAGGGAGAAATTTCAGGAGACTGTATTAATCTAGGGACTGATTGTGGCTTAGATGAGAGTGGTAGTCTTGGAAGTATTCAAATTCTGATTATATTTTGAAAAAGTCAAAAGGACTCCCTACAGGATTGAGTTGGGATGTGTGAGAAAGAGGATTCAAGGATGACTCTATGGATTTTAGTCTCAGTGATTGGAAGATGGAGTTATTTTCTAAGATGTGCTGCAGGAGGAACAGGTTGAGGGGAATGGGGCAGAATTAGGATCTCAATTTACCATCACCCATAAATTCCTTAAAGGCAGGGGCTTTGTGCCAACTTCTTAGTTGTAGTTAATAAATATTTATTAGATTCATGAATTAATAAGTATTTGTTAGATTCACTTCTTTTGATTCTTATTCAAATAAGTCCTGGAAATTAATGTTGATGCAAAAATGTTACTGAAATTCTGTGACTCTATAACTCTTAACAAAAGGAGAAAATCTACCAGATGCTACTCCAAACTAGGCCTATTTTACTTCTTTTAATTCTCACCACTTAGTAGGTCTGACTCTTTGTCCTGAATCTTTCTGCTTGCATGGTGCTCTAGTTGTCTGATCACAAGAAGAGGTTCAAGTATTATCACCATTAGCAGAAAACTTAAAAGCAGACACAATAGTAATATATTATCAAATTTTGACAATATTTTATCAAATTTATATTTCAAAGCCTTATTCTCATATAATAAACTAGATAAAATAAATTCTAACAACAGTAAAAATGTTCTATCACATGTTCTGACTTTAGAAGAAATGAAGAGCCTAGCAAACTTAGTGCATCTATTTCAGTGATTCTCAACAAGGGACAATTTTGTCCCCAAAGAGACATTTAGCAATCATTTTCTCACAAAACAACATTGTTAGCAATGTCAGAATTAAACAGAGCACATTATAAGCCCAGGTAGATCAGAAGGGGAAAGTAATAATAATAAAAACAACTATAGTAATGATTAACAAGAAGCCATTGTTGGTTATCACAACCGGTGCTACTAGCATCCAGAAGGTAGCAGCCAGGGATGCTGCTAAACATCCTGCAGTGAGTGCATGGGACATGCTCCCACAACAAGGACTTATTCAGCCCAAAATATCAATAATGCAGAGGTTGAGGAACTCAGTCTATTTATGAAATAATTGAAGTCACCCAGGCTCACAAGGAAAAAAAAAGCTGAACCTTAACAAGATCAGTGTTTCTCTAACTTCACCGTACTTGCGAATCACCTAGGGAGCCTATTGAAATGCAGATTGATTCAGTAAGTCTGGGGCAGGGCCTGAAATTCTGCATTTCTAACAAACTACCAGGTGATGCTGACTCTTACAGTCCAGGGACCACACTTTGAGTAATAAGGCACTAGATTATGTCACTGTGGTATCCATTGGGGTGGAATGGGTATAGAGACTCCTTAAGAATTTGTACTGAGAAAGCCCAAAATATAATGTTTGGGGCATGATATATACAAGTTTGCACCAGGCTCATAAAAAAATGTTTAGATACTCTGTACTTTTCAATTTTTTCCTCCTGGGAAAAGTTTTAAAATGTATTTCTAGAGCAGAAGACATTCTTCACTGAAGAGATCAGGTTAGCATTATAAATACATGAGTAGAAAATTCTAAGTACCTCACCCTACCTTCAGGTGGTACTGTGTTTAAATAATTTCAAGCTGATTTTTACATACTTATTGAGTATGTCAGAATCAAACAGCAGATAGACCATAACCTCAGATAGACCAAAAGGTGAAGGTAATAATAAAAACAGCAAATATAATAATGGCTAACACTTTTTTAATAGCTAACATTTATTGAGCACTTATTATGTGCCAGAAACTTTTCTAAGCACTTTATGCTATTTTTCATTCAATTTTCACAATAACCCAGTGAGGTAGGAACTATTATTATTGCCATTTTAAGATAGGGAAATGAACACAGAAGGTTAAGGCACTTGAAAATAAAGCAAAAAATATACAAGTATACCCTATAAATAATGAATGAAAGAAAAAGTATGAAATTTTCTGAAAAAAAAATTGTTTTTGTTGTTCATTCCTTTGCATTAAGATGTAAATTTTAAAACATTGGGAGAAAGGAAAGAAAGAGAAATAATACCACCTGAAAGGGCTGGAACAAGTAGATGTAATGGGATCTTTTTAAAAAAAGACCTTTATTCTAATTTATTAAATTGAAAAGTTTAAAGTTCTCTTAAAATGTGTTTTAAAGCTATGGGCAAAATCCTCAGGAGAAAGAGTATAAATCCTAAAAGTTATTTATTTATTTAATATTTATTTAACCATTCTATTATCTTTACCCTGAGAAATGTTGCAAAAGCAAAAGATTTATTTTAATAACAGCTATGCTTGCTCAGGCATTTTGAAAGTTGCCACAATTCATGGAATATTTTCTTTAAAATGGTCTAGCATGATCTGCTGGTACAACTCTCCATTTGTAATGTAACTAGAATTTGAAGATTTCCAAATGAATAATATGTAAATCATTTTTCACATGAAAAGCAACATGAAAAGTATTACATAACTATATGTGCCACTGTAGTAGTAATTTCAGTAATTGTAATTCTCTATAGATGAGGCATTATACCATTTAAGAAATCAATGTGGAAAGCAATATATGTGTATAAGCATGAGATCATAAATCCTCTACAAGTTCCTCTTATAGTAATTGTCAATTGCATAGAAGTATAAAGATTTTTTGTTTGTACATACATACACTCATTCCTCCTCTTCCTCTTTCTTCATGCTTTCAGAAAATTGGAGAGAGAAAAGGAGGGAGTTATTCATGGAACTGAAAAAGTTCAATGAAAATTTTCTTCTCTTTCTTACCATAAGTGGCCTGAGGTGACCTCTGAAAATGGTTCGCTATCCATATTACCCAAGAAGCCCAGAAAATCATGCAATCAAGAGTTTAAAATTTTCATGTTCACTTTAAGAACACTCTGTGAAACTGCCTGAAACTGCTGAGGCCATCAAGGGTATACATATTCAAAAAGCCACCAAGTATCTGCAGAATATGTGCTTATCTTACAGAAGCAATGTGTGCCATTCTATTGTTAAAGTGGTGGAATTGGTAGGTGTGCCCAGGCCAAACAGGGCTCAGTCTGTGGTCCAAAAAGAGTGCTGAATTTTTGCTGCACGTTCTTAAAAACACAGAGAGTAGTGCTGAACTTAGGGTTTAGATGTAGATTCTGTGGTCATTGAGCACATCCAGGTGAACAAAGCTCTCAAGAAGCAGTGCAGAATTTACAAGTTCATGGGCAAATTAACCAGTATAGGAGCTCTCCCTGCCACATTGAGAGGATCCAACTGAAAAAGAGAAGATTGTTCCTAAACCAGAAGAGGAGGCTGCACAGAAGAAAAAGATACCCCAGAAAAAGCTGAAGAAACAAAAATTTATGACCCCAGGGTAAATTCGGCATAAAATAAATGCTAATAAAACTTAAAAAAGAAAAAAGAATATGCTCAGTCAACACTTTCCAAAAAACAAAAACAAAAAACCCCCTCCATAATACATTTGGAGGTTGTCAAGAAGCTTCATTATAAGGCTCTGAATCTTGAACACTTACTATTTTTTTCAGTTAGATAAAGTAACCTGCTGAAAATCAAAAAGTAGTAGTTGTTTATAAGAACATTGCCTGGTAAATTTACCATTTACCAGTACGTACTCTTTGCAAGATGTTTTTTATATGTAGCCAGTCATAAATGAGTTGGAAATGGACCAAAGCAAATCTGGAATTCTAAATTTTGAATGTTTAATAAAATAAAAATCAAGATTTAAAAAATCCTTACTTACAGTGAAATTTGGTTTATGCCATAACACCATGGCATAACCCACACAGAAAATTTATAATGATATAAATTCAAACTAAAATTATTTTTTCCTGATTTATCCAGACAACATTTTTCTTTGCCTGTAGAGATGCAGCCTATTAAACATACTCTGTAAAAAAAAGTATTTTAATGTAGTTTTCTTTAAAACTTTTATTTATTTATTTTTAGAAAGAGGGGAAGGGAGAAAGAGAGGGAGAGAAACATCAGTGTGTGGTTGCCTCTCACACACCCCCTACTGGGGACCTGGCCCGCAACCCAGGCATGTGTCCTGACTAGGAATCGAACCTGTGACCCTTTGGTTCGTAGGCCTGCACTCAATCCACTGATCTACACCAGCCAGGGCAAAAACACTTTAATATTTTTAAAAGTTTAACCTATTCTGAGGTCCATGAAAGCTAAAGTATTTGAAAATATTTGTCTTTCTTGCATAAGTCAACCTATGTACCAAAGGACACATTGAATGTCGTTTGCCTGATAATTAAGCAATAGGTTTTGTGTGGAACCTAAATGTAATTTCTGTGCTCAGCACTAACGCACTACGCAGACTTTTCTTTCCAGATTGTGTTTACCTCATGACGAGCAACACTTCTTCCAATACTAGGTAACAATAGGATTCCCCAACAAGGATTTTTCAGTGAGTTTGGGAAGAGAAGAGGAACACAGGATGGGCCAATACAATGGGTAAGGGTCAGTGAAGCTGAGGCTGCAGCAGAGTGGCAATATTGGACAACTGGGCCACTGCAGCAGCTGGCTGGGTTGTCCAGAGTCCAGTGCAGAGTGGCTCCCAGTCATAGGCTGGGAGGTGCCGGCTTAGCAGGAACCATATGCTATCCAAGAGGCCAAGTCAAAACAAGTCCACAGACCTGCCAGACAAAGGAATTAGAAAACAGTGCCAGATTGGCCTTCAGAGGCAGTGAGGCAGGAGATGGTGAAGATCACAGATTTAATTAACCAGGTGGCAATTTGCACACTTTCAGGCAGAGGCAGCATCTCTATGATAAACCAATAAACTCAACCAGAGGAAGGTACAGGGAAGGAAGAAGGGGGTCTTGTGAATGACATGAGTGTAAACAGTTCCAATTTCCTACTTCACCATGATACAAATCTCCCTAATTTGTGCAATGGTTTCAGTTTTCTGATTGGAAGGAGAGGAGGCCAGGACACCAAGAAATCTGTGCTATACACAGATTAGCTAAGGGTTTTGGAGAGCCCCCAAGGCCATCTGCCTATCATATATAGCATTTTCAATATCCAGGGCCTTAGTTTTCTGGGTTCATGCTCTCTCTGCTATACCTAGAAAAGACTGGAGACAAGTCAATAGAGTTCATCACTCAGTTGTGTCAGAAGAATTTGTCCAGTCTTGCCTTATAGTAGCATCAGTTCTGATGCTAGAGAAAGATACAAAAACACAAAACTTAGTCCTCACAGTAAGTAAGCCTATGCTGGAGAAGCAAGAGGACATTTGGAACTTCACATAGCTCCTGATCATCTTTCCATCAGAAGTTCATCTATCCCTCACACCGCATTTAGAATGTAGGCTGCAACCAGTTTAGCTTCCAGCCTGTTAAGGAGCTCAGTCAGACTACCTGGACAGTCTGACTGAACTCAATGCTTCTATGAAAGTGAGTGCCCTTCCGCAGCCTGAGATGAAGAATAGAAAAGCAAAGCTTCCCTACCCTCTCCACTAAGGCCTCTCTAGAGAGAACCCAAAGGGCTGGAGGCAGTCCTAAGGCCATTGGGGTACTCTTAGAATTGTCTACTAGTCTCTGCCTTTAGAGGCTCAGGAACTTACTGACAGGGGCAGATGTTATTTTTCTTTTCTGGTTTTTCTCACAAATGAATGCTGTGGGATGGGGAGAGTGGTTTGAGGCATTTACACTTTAGTGGGCATGAGAATTCTGCAAGCATACGTATTTCTTTTTATTTATTTTTTAAGATTTTATTTATTTCTTTTTAGAGAGAAGGGAAGGGAGGGAGAAAGAGAGGAGAGAAACATCATTGTGTGGTTGCCTCTCATTCATCCCCTACTGGGGGCCTGGCCTGCAACCCAGGAATGTGCCCTGACTGGGAATCAAACCAGTGACCCTTTGGTTCACAGGCCTGTGCTCAATCCACTGAGCTACACTGGCCATGGCAGCATACGCATTTCCGACGAGATCAGGGTAGCTAAGGGAAGAAAAGAGGACCACTAAAGGGACCTTAAGAGACAGAAAGAACACCAGTGAGGGAAAACAGAGTAAATGGGGCTTCAAAGATAACCTTTGCCTGTCCTGGAGTTTAGAAAGGGAAGTAGAAACTCATGCAGATCTGAGAAGGCATCTGGCAGAATGTTATAATGAAGTTCTTGGTAGGAGGGCATGAGAGAATTTGCTTTTATTGGCCCCAGTGATCATGAAATCCCCAAGGTCTCGTGTACAACATAAACTTCATTTGTTGTTGAAGACTGCAGCCAAAGGACTTATACTGTGGAAATAACTCGCATACAGAAAAACATACAAGGTTTACTTGAGGGACAAAAACGCCTTCATTTATAAATTCCACATCTATATTCCAAATTCTGCTCCTACAGGAGCTATATGGCTCTGCAGTAACTCTGTAGTGGAGAGAGATACATTTGAACTGTACAAAAAATGTGAGTTTCACAGGATCAACTAATATTCTTATAAATGTTGACACTTAAAAAAATTGGAGTTGCAAAATGGGAAAGTAAAAAATGTCTGGAGTCAGGAGGTCTGGATTCTCCTTAATAAGACAAGCAGAGCTCTTCTCAGTTGGTGAAGTGATCAATTTGCTAAAAGGGTCCTAAGGTTCATTCTGACAACCCTCAACTTGTGTGTTCCTTCCTTCTTGAAGATTAGAGTAAATAAATGGAAGTACAGACATTTTTCAATTGGAATTTTGTCAATATGTTTACCTTAAGGAAGCATTATCTATACTTATTCAGATATTCCTTTGTTTAATTAATATTTTGAGTCCTGCCATGAGACATGTACTTTGCTAGGGCTTGGGATACAGCGATGAGAAAACCTTTTATTTCCCTTGCCAGAAAAATACCAAGTGATAAAAATATTTTCTTCAGGCCCGGCTGGTGTAGCTCAGTGGATTGAGCGTGGGCTGGGAACCAGAGGGTCCCAGTTCAATTCCCGGTCGGGGCACATGCCTGGGTTGCAGGCCAGGTCCCCAGTGAGGGCCATGTGAGAGGCAATCATACATTGCTCTTTCTCCCCTCCCTTCTCCTCTCTCTGAAAATAAATAAATAAAAGTCTTTAAAAAATATATATATATATTTTCTTCAGATGTGATTTTTTTCCTGTAATTGGATCTACAATAGTTTCCAATTAATTAGTTTTATAAATTTTAACATGTTATATTTAACAAGTAGGGGTTAATTTGGTTGCATTTTTGGCTTCTTTAAAATATCAGGGAGTTGTTTTCATTGAATAATGTTGGAAGAGGTATTTGAAAACATTTCAGTCACTTGGTCAAAAATATTTATTGATAATCTGCTCCATGCTAGATTCTGTTGCAGGTGATGAGAATATGGTAGGGAACAAGTCAGGCAGAGGTCCTGCTGTCAAAGACTCATACTCCTGAGTTTATTAAAATAGGAGAAATTTAAACTAGCATGCATTTATGCAATTTAAACTTTGTTAGCATGCTCATCAATGGCCTCAGCTTCACACAGCAGCCCTGAAAATTTTCAGGTGATTTTTTTTTTCAGTTCAGGATTGTTTGTGCTTATTTAAGCATTTGTGACAAATTACCACTTTTTCTAGCAATGCTGCTACAGTGTTGAGTTTAAAAAATAAGTGTGACCATGCTACTCATCCTTCTTGTTTCTAGCTCCTTGTGTCTTCCTTCTACTTTAAAAACATCCTTCAGAGGACTTCCGGCAAGATGGAGGCATAGGTGGATACGCCATGCCTCCTCACACAACCAAACGAGGAAAAACAGCAATTTAAGTAAACAAAAACAGCCAGATCTGACAGAAAATCGAACTGAGAGGAAGTCCAACAACCAAGGAGTTAAAGAAGACACATTCATCGAGACCGGTATGCGGGTCGGAGCCGGGCAGAGAGCGCACAGTGAGCAGGGCAGAGAGAGTGAGGCAAGACCGCGGTTTGTGGGGCGGTACCGGCAACGCTGCAGCTGCCTGGAGAGATCCGCGGCAGGTGTGCCTGACCAAAACATGGCCCACACCTGGCCCACCCGGACCCAGCAGGGCCAAGACTGGCGGACCAGGCTGCTCCTCATTCACCTGCAGACAAACCAGGAGAAAAAGCAGGGAGTGGAGCAGACTGCACAGCCCATCGGCGCAGGGAAATAAGACCTCAAAGAACCGATTGAAAACAACTGTGGGGGTTGAAGCGGCAGTGGGAGGAACTCCCAGCCTCACAGGAGAGTTCACTGGGGAGACCCACAGGAACTTGGAACTGTGTGGCCCCGTCCACTGACCCCAGAGCCAACGGCAGAGGGGCGCAGCTTGCTTGTGGGTGGCAGTGTGGGTGCGGAGAGCAGAGCAAGCTCCATTGTTCTCTCAGGCCCCGCCCCCACAGGCGGCATCACAACACAACGACGTGAGCAAGTGAAGGATAATATAAAGAAACTGAGGGAAAATCTGCAGGGAACCAATAGGGATGAGAAGGAAACTGGGACTCAAATCAACGGAGTGGACCAGCAGAAAGAAAAAAACATCCAAACAGAGAAGAATGAAGAAATAAGAATTCAAAAAACTGAGGAGAGGCTTAGGAACCTCCAGGATGTCTTTAAACGTCCCAACATCTGAGTTATAGGGGTTCCAGAAGGAGAAGAGGAAGACCAAGGGATTGAAAACTTATTTGAACAAATAATGATGGAGAACTTCCCCAAGCTGGTGAAGGAAATAGACTTTTGGGAAGTCCAGGAAGCTCAGAGAGTCCCAAAGAAGTTGGACCCAAAGAGGAACACACCAAGGCACATCATAATGACATTACCCAAGATTAAAAATAAGGAGAGAATCTTAGAAGCAGCAAGAAAAAAGGAGACAGTTACCCACAAAGGAATTCCCATAAGACTGTCAGCGGACTTCTCAAAAGAGACCTTGCAGGCAAGAAGGGGCTGGAGAGAAGTATTCCAAGTCATGAAAGGCAAGGACCTACATCCAAGATTACTCTATCCAGCTAAACTCTCATTTAGAATGGAAGGGCAGATAAAGTGCTTCTCAGATAAGGTCAAGTTCAAGGAGTTCATCATCACCCAGCCTTTATTGTATGAAATGTTAAAGGGATTTATATAAGGTATGGCAGGATATCAACAGGGGAGTGGTAGGGGGAGGGGGGGAAGGGGCAGAGAAGAAGTAGCATAAATGGTAGGTAGAAAACAGACAGGGGGAATAAGAATAGTATAGGAAATGTAGAAGCCAAAGAACTTATATATATGACCTATGGACAAAGGGTGGGGAATGTGGGGGTATGGGGGCAGAGGGGAAGAAAGGGGGAAAAATGGGACAACTGTAATATCATAATCAATAAAATATATTTTAAAAAAATTAAAACATCCTTCAGTGCCTCCCCATTACTTCACAAAAGAGAAATGCCCACTCCCTAGCTCATCATGCAAGGCCCTTGGTGACTGGGCCGTGCCTCTCCAATCTTGCTTATGCTCTATGGCTTACACACCATCCACTCAGGCCACACTGATTGCCATTTTCCAGAATAACAGCCTCTCAGCTATGGGCCTTTACACATGCTGCTTCCTCAGTCCAGACTGCGCTTCACTCCCTTCCTCCCTCCAGCACCTTCACTGATTTCCCAGATTGGGTTTATCTATCCCCTACAGTTCCTATGCCTGCTACGGAAGAGCAGCTTCGGTCCTGCTGCCCGCCACCACCCTCCAGGTAAAATTCCAGAGGCAAAAATTTGGTGATAAAGGAAAGAAGTCTTTATTCAAAAGGTTCACAGTTTTGGAATAAGTTTTCCACACGCATTAGTCACTAAAGCCTATCGATTAAGGCTAAAATCTTTAACACCTGAGTTCTAGCATTTCCCCCTGTTAGTTTTAACATCTTTTTTCTATAAGGTTAGTTTACATACTAAAACCACATAAGATACAAAAGCTACACAATTTGGAAGAATGGCAGATTTCCGCCTCAGAGGTTGTCCGCTCTAGAACAGCCAGAGAAGAATAACCTTGCCACCCTCTGACCGGCCAGCCCCATCCTAGACTGCCTGGAGTTCCTTCCCATCCAAAATATTGTCCATTGGGAAACGCAGGCAGCTGCAGCACAATCATCCAGGCACCCTTAAGAAAAGAGACAAAGAGAAAGAGACTGAGAGAGCCAGTGCCAGTTGGAGAGCCTGAGAATGCTTCTTTTCTTTCAAATATTCTTACCCATAATTCCATGCGCTCTGGTGGCATTCAGCATCTCAGCCAATCCCATCCTAGACTGTTTACTGTTGCCTTGGCAAACTCCTCCTACAGCCCCTCCCTACTTTTCCCCAGTGATCTGATCAGATCTCTCTGTATCATGCCTACATCCATTGAGACTTGCCCACTGTAGTATAATGACCCGCTTACACATCCATCTCCTGATTACAATGGGAAATTTCAGAATGGAGTTCAAAGCTAGACATGTAGACACCGTTAATAAAACGATGTTTTGAATGAATAAATGAATTAATGAATACACAGCTACAGATGACATTCCAAGCAAGGAGAATAACATGAGGAAACACAAGCATGGTAGGAATCCAAGATGGAAGCTGACAGTGGAATCTAACTCACCTCCTACCAGGACTAACTGGAATTACAACTAAATTACAGAACGATCATCCTGAATAACCAACTGAAGAGTAGCTGGTGAGAAGTCTTTGTGGGGTTTTTTTTTGTTTGTTTGTTTGTTTGTTTTTAATTTTTAGAGAGAGAAGAAGGGAGGGAGAAAGAGAGGGAGAGAAACATCGATGTGCAAGAGATACATCCATCAGTTCCCTCTTGCATGCCCCCAACTGGGGACCTAGCCCACAACCCAGGCTTGTACCCTGACTAGGAATTGAACTGGTGACCTTTGCAGTTGCAGGCTGGCACTCAATCCACTGAGCTACACCAGCCAGGGCTGAAGTCCTATAATCCTAAATCCTGAAGTCCTAAGTATTTACAGAAGAAGCCACATGGAGACTGGTAGGACGGGCAGAGCTGCTCACACAGGTGGCGGCTGAGATTCCAGAAGGCCATCTCAGCTGCAAAATGTTCCCCCTGAGGAGTTTGGGGCATAACCATAAGCCAGGCTCCCCAGCACTAGAGCCTGGAAGAGGTGCCCACATAACACCTGGCTGTGAAAAGCAGTGGAGTTTCTGGCCATCTTTCTGTCGAGGGAGACACAGGAGTGTGCTAGAGACATAGGTGCCCTCTTAAAGGGCTAATACACAAAATTTTGTTTTCAGCCACTCACTCTGGGCTCCAGTGTAGGGAAGGTGGAGCGGACTAGAGTCACAAGAGGAGAGTTGGGGTTTGTGGCTCTGGGGAGAGAGCTGAAGGGACGGCCACCAGGTCCCTGTGTTGAGTCATTCTCCCACACTGCAGATACCTTCTTGGCTGGAGCACTCCCCTCCCTGTGGCATCAGCCTGGGGGAAAGTAATAGCCCCACCCTCTGAACTCCCTCTCACCCCACCCTGCAGAGATTTTGCCCTGCTGAGAAGTCAGCTGCCTTGCCAAGGTGGAAAGTTCTGGGAAGATCTGGGGGGTGTCAGTGACTGAGTTATGTGCCTTTGGGGTGGGTACTATTCCCTTTACTTTCCTGTGAAGGGTGCTTCCCCTTCATGGGAGATCTGCTAGAACCACCCTCCAGGTTTCCAGCAGGGCCACCCTCAGGGCTCCTGAGGCCCCACCTGCCTAACTCCAAGAGGCTCTGCCCTTCTGAGGTCAGGGCAAAATCTGGGACAGAGGTGTATGTCTCTGGAGTGGGGACCACCTCCCCCACCTTCTCACCTTCCCTGAAGCTTGACCAGCACCTTTCCCTCACAGGAGATTCAGTAGCCTCATCAGCAGATGAGTGGATAAAAAAGCTGTAGTACTCTTACCCAGTGGAAAACTACTCAGCCATAAAAAAAGAGAAATCTTACCCTTTGTGGCAGCATGGATGAACCTGGAGAGCATTATGCTAAGAGAAATAAGCCTGTTTGAGAAAGATAAATACTATATAATTTCACTTATATGTAGAATATAATAAACAAAATAAATTAACAAACAAAATAGAAACAGACTCATATATACAGAGAATCGACTGATAGCCGTCTAAGGGAAGAGGTGTTGCAGGGTTGGGTGAAAAAGGTGAATGTAGCCCTAGTTGGTGTAGCTCAGTGGATTGCACCTGCCTGTGAATCAAAGGCTTGCCAGTTTGATTCCCAGTCTAGAGCACATGCCTGAGTTGCAGGGTAGGATCCCAGTAAGGGGCGCATGATAGACAACCACACATAGATGTTTCTCTCCCTCTCCTTCTCTCTCCCTTCCCTTTTTTCCTAAAAAATAAAAAAAGGTGAATATATTAAGCAAAAAACAAACAAATAACTCCCCCCTACACAAAAAAAACCCCTTAGACACAGACAACAATGATTACCAGAGGGAAATAAGAATACAGGGAGGTAAAAGAGAGTATAGAGTACATAAATAGTGATGGTGATGGGAGGAGTCTTGAGTTGGGGTGGTGAACACAGAATACAATACACAGATGATATGTTATAGAATTGTATACCAGAAGCCTATATAATTTCATTAACCAATGTCACCCCAATAAATTCAATAAAAAAGGAAAAAAGGAGTTCATTAAGAAAATATTTAAGAAAAATATCACAGGAAATACTTGTGGGTAGTGGAGAAGTGTGTCAGGAAAGGAAAGGAAACTGACAAAGGATACATTAATGATCAGGCTACCATTGCAGAAAATTGAGACTCAATCCTGCTAAGCATCTCTGGGAGACAGTGGAGAGCTCACACCTCAGAATAATCTCACTGAAGGGAGGAGGAAGCAGGGGTATTTATCCTCCAGCTCCACCTATCATTCACTGAGAACTGCCCCTGGAGGCATCAACTCTTTCGCACTTCTGCCTGCCCATTCTTCAACAAAGAGATTCCATCAGGTGGAGAGTAAGGGTCACTCACAAACGAAGTCATTGGCAAAGACTGCAATGGTGAATTTTGGAGGAATATGGCTTTGGTAGTGACAGAGTCTTTACAACAACTCTGAAGGTCAGTTGATGCTTGTCTTGGTCATTGTGGGCTGGCCCTTTAGCAGGGCCCTTAAGGACCTAAGGGACTAGGACCAGAGAGCACCCACATCCATATGGTTTCCTGACAAGCAGCTTCCACATTCAGCAGTGGCCACATTTGAAGTCAGGTTTCTTTTCAGTATGAAGATCATTTCTGAGACACACATACAAGACAGGCGTGGTAAATTAGGGACTATGAAAGGAATTCGGAATGGCTGAAAAATATAGCTGAAGAAAGCAAATGGCTAAAGATGGGACAAAGGAAAGAAGCAAGGCTGGATCCTGACACTTTAACAATTTGGACTTTATTCAAGACTGGGGACAGGGAGATATGCTAGGAAAAAGTGAGGAAGAGCTGACAGTGGCCTGAACTAATGTAGCAGTTCTGAGGATGGCAGCAAATGGAAAGATCGAAGACATATTAAGGGGGTAGAACTGTCAGAACTTTGTGGTTTGTTGGTTATTCATCTTCCCCTCCCAACTAAACAATACACTTCCGAAGAGCAGGAACTCTGCAGTGTGTGTCTTTGTATTCCATTAAGTTACGTGTAGTGCTTACCTGTAGATTAGGTGTTCAACAAATATTTCTTGAATTAATAGATGAATGAATGAATGATAGTTTAAAGCTATACACAAGGTAGAGCTGACAAATCCTTACTCTTAAAAACAAAAGACAAACATCAAACTCACACAACTTAGACTTACAAAAGAATCTTAATTAGATTTTTAAGGTAGCCATTTAGGTCTGAAAGAGGACAGAAAAGGCTAGCTTGGTAGAGTACTCTGATTGTTAAAAAAGGCAAATTTAATCAATTTATAAAATGTCCTACTGGAAGGAAGGAAACTCTTATTTTAAAGCAAAAGCTTAAAGGGATCTCATTTTATACAATTTATACAATGAAAAAAGGCTGTGCAAGCAGCCACTTTGAATCATATCACATAGTGACCTCTTGTCCAAAGCAATGTAAAAGTATATTGTGTACTACTATATGCTACATCTCTTTAGAGAAATCTTGTCACTTAGAATGTCAGAAATGTCAGAAACAATCTTCTCTGTGCTTTCCATAGAGAAAAATCCTTTTATATCTTTCAGATTCCCTCTGGAAATATTCTTGTAACTCATAAAATATTGAACTGTGATTCATGAAGTTACAAGGCAAACTAACCCCAAAAAAGATGTTTTGGAGATGGTGAAAGAGGTCATTATAGTTAATCAATAATCCATTACTGGAAATCAGCAATAATCTGAACAATTAACATAATAGGTACGTTTAGTCTATATAATGAACACTTTGGTTACTTCATCAAACTTTAGTTAATTATTTCCATAATCAAAGAAGTGATGACAAAAGTTTAAATTTTGAAGATCGGTATCCTGTCAAAAATATTTTAAAACACGATCATAATGAATCATACACACAAATAAGAAACAAAGTCACAAAGGCTAATTCATCTTTCCATTTGTATAACTCTTGGTGATAAACTGGGATGCACAGATAATTTTTTAAAACACAAAAACAATCTACCACACAGTATTAAAAGAAAAAGTGCACTACAAAGCTGATTCACAGATATGAAACTAAGAGAATCAGTTTTCCAAAAAAAGAAAATATCACACCTATCTTATTTTACCTGCAAAATTAAACCTAAAAATGCATCAGCCCAACTTTACTTGTGTGAAAATATTGAAAAGGAAAAAAAGGACCAAAGATGGGAATAGTTTGAACTATGATGTTCAAATTTTTATTTTAACTGGAAAATAAATGCTTTATCACATGAAATCTCAAACTATTAATTTTATGGTCTTTAATTGTTATCTATTTCTAATTCTAGGGTTTTTTCCCTTCAACTTTAAGTTAGTTAAACTTTTAAATAGGTAAAATTTAAATGCCCTTTCTCAAATTTCTTACAATTTAATTATTTAGTAAAGAAAACTTAAAGATTACTAGTCAATTCAATAATGTTTCTTTTGATAATTAAAAAAATATATATCAACCATACTTCAGGACTGTGAACTTGCAAAGACTTTTTTGTTTACCTCAACACACAGTATAAAAAATACATTTTACATTGTGACCCAACCCACATGTACTTGTCTACACATAAATGACTAATCTGCTGACCCACATAAACTGTGAAATAAATGTGTGCTCTTTTAAGCTGAAAAAAAGGTCTATGGCCATACCACCCTTAATGCGCCTGATCTTGTCTGAAATTTAAAAAAAACATAAATTGGACTGATGTATTTTTAAGTTTAATTTTGCAGGAAAAATAAGATAGACGTGATATCTTCCCCATTTGGAAAACTAATTCTGTTAGTTTTATGTCTGTGGCAATCAGGCTTTATAATGTACCTTTTCATTTGATACTGTGCAGTAGGTTGTTTGTGTCTACACATAAATAATAGTAACTCTATGAAATATTACTTACCTTTACCACTATTCACTCTGATGTTTTTCTGTTCCATTCTATTCTATTTGATTTTTAAAAGAGCCATTTAAGTGATGGGCTGTGGCCTGCTCTTTGAAAATCTCACCTTTTGTCACCCCGTATTTAAGAAATGGCAGTGATTAAAGACGTTAGGGGCAGATGTTTGATTTCATATCCCAGCGCCACCACCTCCTAGCTCTGTGATTTTGTTCAAGTTCCCATCCTCTGTAATCCAGTCTCCCCATCTGTAAGATGAGGATAACGACAAGACCTACTTCTTAGGGCCATTGTGAGAATTGGTAGTTACACATGTAATGCTTGTAAAGCTTGCTTCAAAGTCCCTACCACACGATAAGCACTCCATACACATTGCTGTCATCATTACTGCTATTGATCGCTCCCCAGGTGTTGTCTGAATCTGCGCACAGTCCATGGTACCAGGCACTCTCAGACATTCCAAAGACACACTGCTCTCTTGACTCATCTTTCAATGGATTGATAAATTGTAGCCAGGACAAATTGGCTTTTATAGATTAGTGACATATAATGTTTGTCACTTCATCAAAATAAAATGTTTCCCTAGGTTTAAAAAAAAAATTAACTTCTATATAATCACCAAGTAGCTACCCCTCAGAGTCAAAGACTAATTTTGTCACAGAGGGTGCTTATCAAAGTCATCAAGTCACTCTGAAAGGAGATTCCAGAGATTTGAGATTCATTTTCAGATGGTGTTTACAGTCTTTTCCTCTGGTGAGGAAATGTGTTTTAATGAGACATTTAAAATCTTGATTGTTGTCATTAGAATTTTTACTCATTCAGATTCACACAGCTTGAAGCTCCTTATTTGATATCTACAGCACTAATTATATTATCAAACAATGCCTGTTTTCCCTTTTTTAGAATGTCACAAGAAGGAAAAAAAAAAATTTCCCCTGAAGTCATAATGTTCTAAAGAGACATTCAGAATTTTATTACTTAGCACTTATAGCAGCAATAATGCCATTTTTTTTACAAGATGAAGAATAGAATAAAAGTAATTCCAGAGTTTTAAATTGTGTATTAGCCCTGGCTGGCGTAGTTCAGTGGACTGAGCACTTGACTGCAATCCAAAGGATCGCTGGTTCGATTCCCAGTCAGGGCACATGCCTGGGTTGCAGGCCTTGTCCCTAGTAGGGGGCATGCAAGAAGCAACCATACCTTGATGTTTCTCTCCCTCTCTTTTTCCTTCCCTTCCCCTCTCTCTAAAAATAAATAAATAAAATCTTTAAAAAAATATATTTTGTATTCATCTTGTTATTACGTCATTTGAATTCTATTAACTTTGGCCAAGTATACCAGATAGCTATTATTAGAATAGAAACTCCCTAATGACATTGCAGTTCCAAGAGTTCCACTTTCTAAACTGTTACCCAAACTGATTTTTAGATGATTAAGGCAGCCAAAGAGTTACTGTGAAAATCATAAAAATTAGATAGAAACTGGCTTTACGCTGATACTCCTCAGTTTCCATGTTTGCTTTTCCTTCTCTGCCAGAACTATGCCCTTGCTTATTTTCCTTGTAAAGTTCTTTTGAGGCTTCTCCTAAGTAGAATAATTGTACGATGTGGTAGCAAGGAGTGGTATGGGGCAGTTGGGTAGGGTAGAGTGAGGACTGTGTGACCTACCACATGTGGGGGCAGATGTTTCAATATTTGATTATCCTCTACAATAAAATTATATCGCTAGGTAATAGGATGTATCTGTGGAGGTAACCATCCTAAAAATGGTTAATAATCTGAAGTTTGTAGAGATCTGTGAATTCCCAGATCTAAAATTAAGAGGATACCTCTTAGTGAAATATAAAAGAAGGTGCAAATCAAGTAAATTTGTATTAAAGTCTATTGAATACAATTGGAGATTAATTGTTGTTTGGGGTTATCTATTCACTCATTTAGTACTTAATCATCATCATTATCCTCAACAGTTGTAAAAGCTCCTAAATTTCCCATAGCAGCCAGAAGGATTTTAAGGAATGCAAATCTAACAATTCTTTCTTCTGCTTAAAATCTTTCAATGAAAACTCATAGTTCTTTTTTTATGATTTTGTTTTATTTTTCAATTACAGCTGACTTACAATATTATATGATTAGTTTCAGGTGTACAACATAGTAATTAGACATGTATATAATTTTTTAAATTAATTAATTTATTTATTTTTAGAGAGAGGGGAAGGGAGGGAGAAAGAGAGGGAGAGAACCATTGATGTGTGAGAGGTACATCAATAGGTTGCCTCTCAAGCGCCCACAACTGGGGTCCTGGCCTGAAACCCAGGCATGTGCCCTGACTGGTGAACCTTCAATTTGCAGGCCAGCACTCAATCCACTGAGCCTCACCAGCCAGGGCTAGACATGTAAATAATTTATGAAGTGATCACCCTAAGTTTACTACCCATCTGATGCAGCAAGCACAGTGCCTGGCCAATTAGTAGGTGCTCCACAGATCTTTGTTGATGAACGAACACACATTTATTGTGTGCTTGGTACAGCCTACTACATGCCAGGCAATGTGTTGGGTACTGTGAGGACACAGCTCAGTAAAATAGGGCATCTGCCTTCAAGGGATCAGACTTGCCAACAAATTGCTACCACAGAGCCTACGGACTTTGAAGTGAGGAAGGTAACAGGTGCTTTGGGAAGAGGGAGAAGCCAAGTACCAACTCTCAGAAAACATGAAAACAAGCTTTTCTACTTGGCACATGCCAGGCTCTGAACTAAAACCTGTACATTATCTCCCTCATTCAATCCTCCTGACAACCCTATGTGGTGGTTAAGGATCTTGCCTAAGGCCACAGCCAGTATTTAAATCCAGCTTATCCAGGTCTTCGAGCTTCAAAGCAGAAAGCCGCACGTGTGTGTACACAACAGCTGACACGGGTCCCTGTGGGTCTGTTCAGCCACTTCGTGAGGCCCTGCTAGCAATTTAAAGGCGCCCGAAAGAGCCAATTTAAAAATCGATTTTTAAAATATTGAGTATAACTCATTTACATGCTTTCCTCACATCTTTTCAATAGATAATGCGTTCTTACAGTTCAAACATTCATTTTTTAAATTTGATTTCTCAATTACAATTTACATTCAATATTATTTTTTATTAGTTTCAGGTGTACAGCATAGTGGTTAGACATTTCTATATTTTACAAAGTGGTCCCCCCAATATTTCAAGTACCATCTGGCACCATACATATTTATTATAATATTATTGACTATATTCCCTATGCTGTACTTTATATCCCCTTGACTATTTTGTAACTGCCAGTTTGTACTTAATCCCTTCACCTTTTTCACCCAGTCTCCCAAACCCCCTTCTCTCTGGTAACCATCAGTCTGTTCTCCCACACTTTAAACATTTAAAAAACAATAAACAGTTTCAGTTAAATTTTCCCATTCCTGTCTCCCATTGGCTCACACCCAGACTAACCAAAGGTAATCCTGGTTGTATATAATTTATGTATTCTTCCAGAATTTCTTTATGAATATGCATATAAAATGTATGTTCTTATCTTGCTCCATTTTTTCCCACAAACGGTAGCGTACTCATAACATATATACTGTTGTGTACCTTGTTTTTGTTAGTGATATATATCTTGAAGATATTTATGTATCATTAGCTCATCATTCTTTTTGACAGCATAGTATTCCATTTCATGGATATATTACAATTTATTTAACCAGTTCCTTATTGATAGACTTTTTTTTTTTTTGCAATTACAAACAATGCTGCAATGGATAATCTTGTACATAGGTCGATTAACAAGTGTGCAAGTATATTTGAAGGATAAGTTCCTAGGATTGGTATTGCTGGGTCAAAGGGTATATGCATTTGTTATTTTGATAGATATGCCAAATGGGGAAGAGAGGTCTACAAGGATTATATCAATTTACATTCCCATCAGCAGTAAATGAGAGCAGCCGTTTTCCCATAGTTTCTTAATACACAGTGATAATAAACTTCTGGTTATTTCCCAGTCTAAGCGTTGAAAAAGAGCACCACAGCATTTTTCTCATTATAAGTGAGGTTGAACATTTTTAAAAATGTTTAACAGACTCTGGCTGGTGTGGCTCAGTGGATTGAGTGCCGGCCTATGAACGAAAGGGTCGCTGGTTCGACTCCCAGTCAGGGCACAAGCCTGGGTTGCAGGCCAGGTCCCCAGTGCAGGGAGTGTGAGAGGCAACCACACACTGATGTTTCTCTCCCATTCTTTCTCCTTCCCTTCTCCTCTCTCAAAAAAAATAAATAAATGAAACCTTTAAAATGTTTAACAGTTTGTATTTCCTTCTTTTTGAACCTGTAGACAGGTTCAAAGAATGTCTATTCACATTCTTTGTTCATTTTCCTCTTGGTCTTTTTCTCTGTTTGGCAGGAGCTTTTTCTATATAAGGAAAATTAACTTCTGCTTGTGATGTAAGTTGTAGCCATTTTCCTATTATATTGTGTCAGAAGTTCTAGCCAGTACAACAAAATGTGTATTAGATATGATATAAATTTATTCAAAAGGAGAAGGCAAATTATCATTATTTTAACATGGTTATATAGCTTGATAACTTTAAAAATTGACTCAAATTAATAAAGATAATTGAATACCTCTAGATAAAGGAAATAGAAAATAGTGCTGGGTCCACCAAGAAGATACTAGATAATAACACACATTAAGACTATTTCTATATACTAGGAATAAGAAAATATGATGGAAAAGAGACTTTGTTCACAATAACTATAAAAAATATGAAGTACCTAGAAGTAATTTTGATAAGAGTCTCACATGAAGAAAAATACAAAACTTTATTCAAGCCCAGGTTATTGGATGAGGAAATTACACATTTTTTAAAAAGATTTCATTTATTTATTTTTAGAGAGAAGGGAAGGGAGGGAGTGAGACATCAATGTGTGGTTGCCTCCCGCGCACTCCACACCAGGGAGCCTGGCCTGCAACCCAGGCATGTGCCCTGACTGGGAATAGAACCGGCAACCCTTTGTTTCGCAGGCCTGCACTCAGTCTACTGAGCCACTCCAGCCAGGGCAGAAATCACACATTTGAAAGAGGTCACTTATCAAAATATTTTATAGGTTTAATGCCATTAACAAGACAAAAGAATTTAAATTAGAGAAAATATTAAGTCTATGTATAAAAAATAATGGATATACACATATACATATATTTTAATTCTAAAAAGGAGAGTTGTGAGGATAGATTTTACTCTAACAGATGTTCACATGTTTTATAAAGTGCCAATAATTAAAAGAGTGTAGTATCAGTGCAGTATTAAACAGATGAATCAGCAGGCCAGATATATACCCAACTGTAAATAAGAAGATGATTTGTAATAATAAGAGGCACACAATGTAACTGGGAAAAATTACAGTTTTAATAATGACTAATGCTTATTGTAATATATACACTCTGTCTGGCACTCTCCTAAGTTCTGTATGTATATCAATTTAATTAATCCTTGTTTCAGTCCTATGAGATAGATGCTACTTAATCGATGAGGATAGTAAGCCGCAAGGAGAGTAAGTAATTCGTTCAAGGTCATATTTACAGCTAGAAAGCGGCAGGGCAGCCCTTAAATCGAGGTAGTTTGGCTCCAGAGTCTGTGATCTTAATCATCTGTAATCAGGATAACTAACTGCCAACTTGTAAAAAAGGAAAAAATATATAGGCAAAAATACTATAATAATGCATATTTGGAAGTCCACTATAGAATGTCATAAACCTCTCTCATGTAATTCCTTTCCTTTGCTTTCTACATTTCTATTTGAAGTCTTTTACCATTATAAATCTTTTTATAATTGAACAAAATAAACGGGCTACTTTGAACTTTTAAAAATATGTGATTATGCATAAATTCTCATTTTGTTTATCTGGTTGAAATATATCATCTATTCTTTCTTATTCCTATTTCAAGCATTGCTGGTCTATCTTCCTTAAAAAATGCTGTCCATCCTCCTTATTAATCTCCTACTGTTCACCCTGAGTAAAAATGGACGAGATAAGTCCTATAAGTTAGGATAATTTGGGACAGTGTTGATATAGATTCTCAGGCATAGATTCTCAGGCATGCTATTATATAAACTATATATAAAAACTACTCTAGTAAACTTAGTCCATTTATCAGTAACTTTTATTTATTTTTAATTTCTACACATATTCATCACACACCTCTCCCACTCCTTCTTCCTATAAGAATCTGTAGCAAGTCATTCACAAAGCTGAAACAGTAACTTCGACCCATCGGTAACATACTTATAGTTTTGTAAAGTATCTCAGGTGTAGGTTTGGACATAAGTTAAAACCAGAAATGAAAAAGATATTTAGTACATTTACTTAGTTGTGGGATGGAATTTTTAATAAATAAAATATTTAGGAACATCAAATTCATGTTTTTTTACATCTCTAAAAACACTATCTGACTGCCAAAACATTCAATAACTCAGTGAAGTAAATGATAAAAAAAAACATTTATAAAAAATGTTGCCACTTCCATCACATCAGAGAGACAGAAAGCTCCAGCTGCTGAGTCTGATAGGTTTTGATCCTAGTTATTCCCTATAAATAAAGCCTCAAGGTGACAGATTCATCTTCATTTTTACCTATATCAGAAAGCTTATAGGTTGATTTCTTAACTGTGAAGTTTTTTAAAGCAAACTTTTATGAGAAAAATAAAAGAGCGGTGTAAGTTCCTCAGGTTTATGCCACTTTTAATGTCTTTACTTAAGATGAAACAGCAGAGGTGGCAGAAAGAGCAGTGGACGAAGAATCAGAGCAAGGCTGACCTTTCTGTGTCATTGGTCAGTGTATGTCTTTTAAACAGTCATGATCTCGCCTTTGAGCCCCAGATTCCTCATCTAGGAATTAGGCTGTCCTGCATAGGATCTCTTAAAGCAATGATTGTCAACCTTTTTTGCCTCATAGCACACATAAACTAATTACTAAAATTCTGCATCACACCAAAACATATATTTTTTGCCCATCTGGCAAAAAAAAAAAAAAAAAAAAA
>PVJI01004726.1:0-104997 GCA_004026765.1 Micronycteris hirsuta | reverse complement strand
CCTCCAAACCCACCTCCCTCCCCTGCCTCCATCCTCCCCCTTGGTTCTGTCCATGTGTCATCTATAGTGGTTCTTGAAAACCTTTCTCCCCATAGTCCCCTCCCCCTCCCCTTGGCTATTCTTAGATTGTTCTCAATTTCAATGTCTCTGGTTATGTTTTTCTTGCTTTTTTTCTTTTGTTGATTATGTTCCAGTTAAAGGTGAGATCATATGGTATTTGTCCCTCACTGCCTGGTTTATTTTACTTAGCATAATGCTCTCCAGTTCCATCCATGCTGTTGCAAAGGGTGTAAGCTCCTTTTTTCTCTCTGCTGTGTAGAATTCCACTGTGTAAATGTACCATAGTTTCTTGATCCACTCATTTGTAGATGGGCACTTAGGTTGTTTCCAGCACTTGGCTATTGTGAATTGTGCTGCTATGAACATTGGAGTGCATAGGTTCTTTTGGATTGGAGTTTCAGGGCTCTTAGGGTATAATCCCAGTAGTGGAATTGCTGGGTCAAAAGGCAGTTCCATTTTTAGTTTTCTGAGGAAATTCCACACTGTTTTCCACAGTGGCTTCACCAGTCTGCATTCCCACCAACAGTGCACTAGGGTTCCCTTTTCTCCACATCCCCTCCAACAGTTATCTGTTGCTTTGTTGATGATGGCCATTCTGACTGGTATGAGGTGGTATCTCATTGTGGTTTTAATTTGCATCTCTCTGATGGCTAATGATGTTGAGCATCTTTTCATATGTCCCTGGGCCCTCCGTATGTCCTCCTTGGAGAAGTGTCTGTTCATGTCTTTTGCCCATTTTTTAATTGGGTTTTTTGTCTTCCTGGAGTGAAGTCGTATGAGTTCTTTATATATTTTGGGTTCTCTTATTGAAGCAAAAACAGCTGTAGTCATTCCTAGCCTCAAATCAGCCTGAGGCACTATTCAAAGAATGCAAAAGAGTTTTTGCTGCTGTGGTCCAAGAAAAGTTCCCAAAGTTCACTCTGCTTGCATAAACTGGGTAACTTGTCCACCCGAGAACAAATCCCTGTGGTCACAGAAGCATCACAGGATGGAATGATTCTGTTGTAATTTCTGGGAGAGAAGCAGATACTCTTTCCTACTGGAGTCTGAAGTTAGAAGGACAATGACAACATCAGCAACAGCTAACAGAGAGGACCAGGTGCCAGGAGCCTTCAGGTGCTTCATACAGACCATCTGATTTAATCTTCACTGCCACAAAAAGAGGCAGATTTTATTAAGAGCCCATATCACAGAATAGACAACTGAGACTTGGGGGAAAAAAAAGTATCACGTGTAAAGTCACCCAAGCAGTAAGATTAGAAGCCAGTTGCACTCACTCCGGAGCCTACACTCCTGCCCACGGGGTTGTTCGCTTCACTGCCTCATCAACTGGAGTTACTGCAGCCCTCCTATCACTAGGCGAGAACCTGACTGAGAAAAAAAATCAACCAAGCCAAAGCCAAAACTCAAGAAAGGATACCAAGTCCTGACCACTTTATTTGAACACTTGGATCAAACCATGTATCAAGCTATTAAAATCACCTATGCATGAAGCTAACCATGCATGAAGCTAAAACCATCTCTGAACTGAGAGATGTTTGCCAATAAATTCTCTCTCTCATGCGTACTCGCTTCTGCAGATTTGATTTCTTATTTCCAACAGAAGAAAACAAAAACAGTAATGAAATACAAATATTTCAGACTAGGACTTTAGGAATTCTATGCCATCCATAATAAACTGAGGTGTTAAGAATCAATATGCATAGATCAATATGAGTATACAGCTAATCCTTATTTGTGAGCTTAGTGTTTTCTTTTTAGTATTGTCCATTTAAGAAATGTCCAAACCTGTAAGAATTTGTAAGAGTTTACATGAGCCAAACTGACAACAATTGTCGAGAAGCAAAATCTCAAAAGAAAATGTCTCAGAGTATGGCAGATATGCTCCTTATTTTACACATTATAATCAAAAGAGGAGGCCAAGGGGGTTACACGAAATTCGTTGGATATATATTAGGGAGGCAGGAGAAAGCAAAGCAGGGAAATCCCTGGAATTGGATTAAAAGCAAAAACTGAATAGACACACACCCCTTTTACATAGGCGGGTACAGGACAGTTAACAGTCTATGGTAAACACAGTAACAGTGACAGGGAAGGGGTTTGTGGTCTGCTCTGTGGGTGGTTGTGCTTTAAGGGGAAGAAAGGAAATTAATATTCTAAATGTATGTTATCAAGTATGTAAGATGCAAAAAAGGAAAGAAGACAGGCTCAGTTAAGGTGAAGACTGACCTTTGCTAGGGAACAACACCGCCCTAGCACATGACTACCCACCAAGAACTGTCTTTAATGAGGAATTTTTCATTTCAGACCATGCTATGTGGTTTCTTTCGGTATTTGAGTTTATAAGGCCACCAAGCAGGCCTCCCTGAGCTAGTCAGGGTTAGCATGTGGCCCCTTTTTCGTCCACAACATTAGCAAGAGTATGTTGCAGTCATAGGACTGTTTTTAAAGAGAACAAAACCCTATAAATAATGACAGCCAGTACAGTCAGCCAGTGTGCACAAGCTATCAGATGGAACTTCATCTCTAATACCCTAGCGGCGCTTCTGTTTTTGGTAAAGGGCGTCCAGCAACCCGCCTGGTGTGTGAGGCTGTGTGATTCCTTCGCGTTTGTAAATCAGAGCAGAGACCACGATGCTTCTAGAGAGAGATGATCTCCTCGGAAGAACCCTGAAACAGTGCCACCCTTACAGAAATGAGAGCCTAGGCCCCATGGCTATTTCAAACAGGTTCTCCCTTCAGGGTTCTAGGGCATCCCTGGTTACTACTCACACAGCAGAAAGTGAAAACAAAATGATTAGTAATAAAACCAATCAAGACGCAGATCTCTTTCTTTAAGGCAAGGTTCAATTTTTCTAACAGTCTAGCTCTTGCCCAGATTATTGGCTGTGGCATCACTGTCTGTCTAACCTGCCATCTTCCCCCATCAGCTCTTCCCCTAACTCCCGTTCCCCTGAGGGGCACGTGAACACTGCAGAGGAGACCAGGATGGGCCCCCGGTAAAGAAACACCAACCTCTGATCACATTTGGTCCTGGGGCTTATTGTCCTGCAGAGCCTGAATAGTGAATAAATGTTCTGGGGCAGGGGAATTATGCATGTGGGAGCTATAGTAATTATGCTAATTGAGGGACCTCTTTGTAGTGAGATTTCCAGAGGAGAAGCAGCATGTGTCAGAGATTTACAGTAGAAATCCTAAAAATAGGACCCTCAGGTGTGCCCCAGGGGGTGATGACAGAGGTAGCTGGGAGGTTAATCTGGAAACAAAGAAAATGTGCTGGAACCAATCCTTAACAAGCACCAACATAAGGGCTAAGACTGTGAACTCATGAATAAGAGAGGGAGGGGGAGCGGGAAGGGAGGCAGAGGAGAGCTGGCAAAAGCTGTGCGAAGAAGCATCCTCTCTGGAAACCGATGCATAGAAAAAAGGAAAGGTAAAGCCACAAACTAATTTTAATTTATTTATTTTACTTTTGAGAAGTAAAGTTTCATTTTCATTAAATGTTGTTTCTCCACTCAGGAGAAACTATTGGCTTGGCTTCCCCTCACTGTCCTTTTTTTCAATTTAATTTTTTTTTAATTTCAGAAACAGTTGGCATCAGTATCATCTTATATTAGTTTCAGGTGTATAACTTAGATGTTAGACAATTACATAATTTACAAAGTGATCCCCTGATATTTCCAGTACCTACCTGGCACCATACATAGTTATTACAATATTATTGACTATATTCCCTATGCTTTACTCTACATCCCTGTGACTATTCTGTAACTACCAATTTGTGTTTCTTAATCCCTTCACTTTTTTCACCCAGACTCCCAAACCCCTTACCATCTGGCAACTGTCAAAATGTTCTCTGCATCTATAAGCCTGTTTCTGTTTTGTTTGTTTGTTTATATTGCTCTTTAGATTTCACATATAAGTGAAATCTTATGGTATTTGTCTTTCTCTGTCTGACCTTTTTTACTTAGCACAATATCCTCTAATATGTTGTTACAAATGGTGAGATTTCATTCTTTTCTATGGTGGGGTAATACTCCATAGTATGTATGTACCATTCTTCTTTATCCAGTTGTGCATTGGTGAGCACTTGGGTTGCTTCCATATCTTAGCGATTGTAAATAGTGCTGCAATAAACATAGGAGCACATATTCAAAATCATTTTTTAATTAGTGTTTTGGATTTTTTCAGACATGTACCCAAAAGTAGAATTGCTAAATTATATTTTTAATTTTTTGAGGACCCTCTATAGTGTTTTCCATAGTTGCTACATCAATTTGTATGCCCACCAACAGTGCATAAGTTTTCCCTTTTCTCCACATCCTCATTAACGCTTGTTGTTGATTTAGTGATGACAGCCATTTTGACAGGTGTGAGGTGTTAGGTTATCTCATTGTGCTTTTAATTTGCATTTCTCTGATGATTAGTGATGTTGGGTCTCTTTTCATAGGTCTACTGCCTATCTGTAAGACAGTATGTTTTCTTCATGTTAAGTTGTATTAGTTTTTTATTAATTTTGGATATTAACCCCTTATCAGATGTATCACTGGCAAATATCTTCATCTGTTCAATAGATTGTTCTTTCCTCGTGTTGATGGTTTCATTTGCTGTGCAAAAACATTTTAGTTCAATGTAGTTCCATTTGTTCATTTTTTCTTTTGTTTCCCTTGTCCGAGAAGATGTATCAGAAAAAATACCACCAACAGAAGTGTCAGAGAGATTACTGCCTATGTTTTCTTCTAGACGTTTTATATTTTGGGGGTCTTACATTTAAATTTTCAATCCATTTTTATTTTATTCTTATGTATGGTATAAGAAGATGTTCTAGTTTCAGTTTTTGCATGTATTTGTCTGATTTTCCCAACGTCATTTATTGAGTGGACATTCTTTATCCCATTGTATTTTCTTGCCTCCTTTGTCATAGATTAAATGGCCATATAGCTGTGGGTTTATATCTGGGCTCTCTATTCTGTTCTGTTGGTCTCTGTATCTATTTTTATGCTGTACATACAGTTTTAGTTACTGTATGTACATTGTAATATTTTACAATGTAGAATTGTAGTATTTTATGATCAGGAAGTGTGATTCCTCAAACTTTGTTTTCTTTTTCAAGATTCTTGTGACTATTTGGGAGTCATTGGTGGTTCCATATAATTTTTTGGAATATTTGTCCTACTTCTATAAAGGTATGAGTATGAGTATGTTATAGTATGAATATGAGTATAGTATAGTATGAGTATGTCATACGCTATGAGTATGTTGATAGGGATTGCATTGAATCTATAGATTGCTTTGTGTAATATGGATAAATTCTTGCTATTCACAAGCACAGTATATGTTTCCATTTACTTGTATCATCTTCAATTTCTTTCTTCAATGTCTTACAATTTTCTGAGTATAAGTCTTTTACCTCCTTGGTTAGATATATTCTTATGTGGTTTATTTACTTTTTTTTGGAAGCAATTGTAAATGGAATTGTTTGTTTACATAGATACAAAGAAAAATGGAATTTTTTCTTTCTAATAGTTCATTTTTGGTATATAAAGTACAACCAATTTCTGAATATTAACTTTGTATCCTGCTATTTTACTGAATTTATTTGTCAGTTCTAGTAGTTTTTTGGTGGAAGGTTAAGGGTTCTCTATATACAATATCATGTCATCTGCAAGTGATGACAGTTTTACTTCTTTCTTTCCAACTTGTATGCCTTTTTTTTCTTGTCTGATTGCTGTAGCTAGGACTTCCAGTACTGTGTTGGATAGAAGTGGTGAAGGTGGACAACCTTGTCTTGTTTTTGATCTTAAGGAAAATGTGTTTAGCTTTTCCTTGTTGAGTATAATCTTAGCTGTAGATATGTTATATATGCCTTTATTTTTTTAGGTATGTTCCCTCTATTCCCACTTTGCTGAGAGTTTTTATTATAAATATATGCTGGATTTTGTCAAATGCTTTTTCTGAATCTATTAATATGATCATATCGTTTTCATCTTTCATTTTGTCTGTATCTTGTATCACATTAATTGATTTATGAATATTGTACCAACCTTGCATCTCAAAAGTAAATCCAACTTGATCACAGTGTATGATCTTTTTAATGTATCACTGAATTCAATTAGCTAATATTTTATTTAGAATTCTTGAATAAGGGATATTGGCCTATAATTTTTTTTTTTAATTTTTAGAGAGAGGGGAAGGGAGGGAGAGAGGGAGAGAAACAGCAATGTATGGTTGCCTCTTGCATGACCCTCATGGGGACCTGGCCCGCAACCCAGGCATGTGCCCTGAGACTGGGAATCGAACTGGGACCCTCTGGTTCCCAGCCTGCACTCAATCCACTGAGCTACACCAGCCAGGGCGGGCCTATAATTTTTTATTGTTGTTGCAATGTTTTTGTTTGGTTATAGAATCAGGATAATGGCCTAATAAAATGAACATGGGAACCTTCCCTCCTCTTGAAATTTTTGGATGATTTAAGAAGGACAATGTTACTGTTTCTTTGAGTGTTTAGAAAATTCACCTGTGAAGCCATCCAATCCAGGACTTTTGTTTTTTGGGAGTTTTTTGATTATGGATTTGATTTTGGTAGTAGTAGTCATTCTCAGATTATCTGTTGTTTCTTGATTCAGTCTTGGAAGATTGTATGTTTCTGGGAATTTATCTGTTTCTTCCAGACTGTTCAGTTTGTTGGCATATAATTGTCTGTAGTAATTTCTTATAGTTCTTCATATTTCTGTGGTGTCGGTTGTCACTTTTTTCTTTCATTTCTGATTTTATTTATTTGGGTTCTCTCTTTCTCTCTCTTCCTCTCTTTCTCCTTAATGAGTCTGATTAAAGGTTTATCAATCTTATTTATCTTTTCCAAGAACCAGCTCCTGCTTTGATTGATCTTTTGTATGATTTTTTAGACTTTAATTTATTCATGCTCCAATCTTTATTATTTCCTTCCTCCTACTCACTTAGGCTTTTCTTTTTATAGTTTCTTTAGGTGTAAGTTTAGATTGTTTCTTTGAGTTTTTTCATGAGGGTGCATTGGGCTGAGGTGCTTTTAAAAGTACACTAACTGGGTCCTATTTTGCCTGGTTGGAGTCTGGGCTATCCCGTAATTTTAATCCTCAGTCAAGGTTGACAGTGTCTGCATTTGCCTCCTCCCCTAGATCCACTTTGGCATTCAAAGACCCTGTGTCTGTCTCAGTCCTTCCAATCTTTGCCCTTTAAGCTTGGTATTCTTCTTCTCTGAGTAGGAAGTTATGAGATCTGACCTAAGGCAGTGAATCTGGGGGAAGAGACAAGGTCAGCTTTGAGAATTTGGAGATCTAAATATAACTCTACTCAATGACCACTTAAATATGGGCACTGGAATAGAAAAAATTCACTTTTTTATAGGTATAGAAATAATATTTGCAACCCTTTTCAAATACTGGGAAATCCACAGTCAACCTCCCACCACCCCAATACTTTTACACAAATATTGCAAAACTTTTACCCACCAGATGGAGAATAGTTTATACTCATCTACTCAGGGATCAGAAGACCTAACTCCCCTTGGGACCTTGCCAAAAAAGTAATTAGGCCTATTTAGAAATAAGCTTTTGTTTTGGTTTTGTTTGTTTCACATTCTTAGAGGTTTTCTTTCTTCTCTTTTCTTCCCTTTTCTTTTCTCTCCTGATCAATCCAAACCTCAATAACGATAAACCCCCCTTGGTGCAAAACCATTCACACTAAAATAGCTTTTCTTTCCTCCTTTTCTTTTGCTACTTTTTCCTCTTTGCATTCAAAATAAGTAGTCATTTATTTCCAGAAATGCAAGATTGATCAATATTAAAACATTTATTCATAAAATTTATTACAACAGCAAATTAAGCATATAGACAGTGAAAATGCATTTGATAAATTTCAACAATCACAACTATTGCTGAAATAAACATAAATGCCTACACATAATGAATACTATTATCAAAGCCTACAATCAAACATCATAGTAAGTGTGAAATGGTAAGCAATCTCGTTAAACCCAGAAAGAAAACAGGGGTGGCTCCAGCATCATTTGTATTCAAGATTGTTTTGGTGATTCCAGCTTATACAATAATAAAAAAATAAAATAAGTGGTTTAAATTTGGAAATAAAAAGAGCAAATTATCTTTATTATAGGTTATATAACTGTATGCTTAGAACACCCCAGAAAATATAGTAATAATTCTTTTTAGAAACTATTGGAATCAAAGGGGTAATATTTGTTTTTACTTTAAGTTTAATAAATATGCAAAGATGCAAAAATTTTGCCTTTATAGTAGGACTCATTTAGAATGAAAAGGGAATTTAAAAATACCGTTAATGATCACATTAGAAACTAAATGCTAAGGAATCAATCTAACAAAAATGGTCTACATGAAGAATACAATGAAAACATAAAATAGGATCTAATGGATGGAAAATATCACAAAAAAGGCAATCCTCAATACAAATTAATTTAACTTCTTATTTAAATCATAGAGAGTTATTTAAAGAAGGAACAAGATGATTTAATATTTTATATTAAAAAGATTTCTAAAATTGCTAAGCTAATGTAGAAAAAAGAAGAAGAAAGGAGAGAGTATATATGAATTGGTACAATCCAAACAGTGTGTTCTGGCACAAGCCCGGTCAAAGGGACCCATGGAAGAGCCCAGAAATAAATTCAAGTATATATAGAAATTTAATATATGATAAAGGTGGTTTTTAAATTCAGTCATGAAAAAACGGTTTATTTTAAAAATGAGACTGGAATAATTGGCTATTCATCTGGAACAAAGCAATGTTAGTCCCTTACTTCAGGCTATAGACAAAAAATAAACTTCAGATGGATTAAAGATCTAATGAAAAAAATAGAGGAATATGATTATTGAGGGGAAATTTAGGGGACTATTCATCTAGCCATTGGGTGGGAAAGTTCTTATGAAGCAAAAAAGAAACCTAAAAGTAATTTAAAAAAATAAATGAATTTTATTTAAAAAAATCAACAATGTCAAAATGGCAAAGAACACCATAAAGTCAAGAGGCCTATAATAGATTTAACAAACTGGGTCAACATCTGAAAGTTAAGAGTTAGTATTTCCATTGTACAAAGATAGATAAAATAATTGTTTTAAATCAAATAACCAACAGAAAAATGACCATGGAACAATAAGTGGAAAATCTATACAAGGAAATATCCAAAGGGCCAAAAACCATAAAAGAGGATCAATCTCACTAGTGAACAAACAAATAAAAATAAAAATGCAAATAGCATACTTTCATCCACCTTCCTGTTAGAAAGAATGTAAAGACTACTGGGGATGAGAATGACGACAATGACGATGACAATGACAATGATGACACCAGCCTATGTTTTAAGCACTTTATGTATAATAAGCTCACTTAATTATATCAACTATCCATAAATTAGGCATTATTATTATCGCCATCTTATAGATGAGGAAACTATGTAAACACATCTGAAATAAAATTCTCATAAGACAATATTTATCCTTACCATGTTCAGAGTTATTTGATAATTACTATTTTGTCCTATGCTGTTTTATGTGATAATTGCTGGTCAGGATCTCATCAATCAATTCTATAATACACAAATGGTTAAATGCACAGTTTGGAGAACACTAACCTAAAGAGATATTGGTAAAATATTAAATTTGAATGACAAGTTTCAGAGTAATGTGTATACTAAGATCTCATTTATGGGAGAAGAAAGGGAGAAAGGGAGGAAGGGAGGGAAAAAGGAAAGAGAGAGAAAAGAAAGAAAGAGAGAGAGAGAGAAAGAAAAGACAGGAAGAGAAAGAAAGGGAGGAAGGGAGGAAAGAAAGAAAGAAAAAGAAAGAAAGAAAGAAAGAAAAGAAAGAAAGAACGAAAGAAAGAAAGAAAGAAAGAAAGAAAGAAAGAAAGAAAGAAAGAAAGAAAGAAAGAAAGAAAGAAAGAGAAAGAAAGAAAGAGAGAGAGAGAGGGAGAGAGGGAGGAGAGAGGGGAGAGGAAGAAAGGAGGATGCATCCTACATCTGCATATGTTCTTTGTAGAGATACATACGCGTGTTTCTTGGTACAGAAAGAGTGTAGAAGGGGATTCACCTTACTATACTGGTTAACTCAGGTGATTGGGGATGGCAGAAGAGAGATTTTCTTCTCTTACTTGTATGCCTCTTCTTTATTTTTCATGCTGCTCAAAGAATGTTTTGCTTTTGGAGTTTTTAAAGAACAATTTGACAAATTAGGACCAAAGTGTTTCATGATCTGTAAACTTCTGTGCTCTGAGATAAAATCTGTTTTTATAACTTTACTGCAGCTCATGCTCGAATGACTCGCATTCAGCATTTGGCTCCCATTTATTAAAAAAAATAAATCTTTCAATTCCATTTATAAAACCTACTGGGAGAGGGACAAACCTGATTATGATGTTTTCTTATCAAGGGAGAAGGGTAAATGATTATTCTCATCTATAGTAATAAAGCAATTGAATGAAAGAGATGGGATCTCCATGGAAAAAATATCCAAGAGGAATCACAAATGATGTTTACAAGAAAGAGGTATAATTCCATTTGAATGAAGTTTCTGTCATTCATCATTCATTCATTCAACCTGTACCTGACTAATTTATTTTACCTTTTGACATGCCAACACTGCCACCTATCTTCATATTTTGCACTTAGCATACAATAAATAGCTCATTTAATTGTTAGAGGTTTCTCCCATATTCCAGAAGATTTAGTATCTTCTTTAGGCCTCCTACAACTGAATTTTCAAGATTCTGGCTAATTCAGTTCAAATATCAAATAAGCCTGGCTATTTCTTTCAAGGCCTAAGAGAGAGAAAATAATTAGATTTCCATCAGTGGCTGTGGTTATTGTTAGTGCTGTTTGCCAGCTCCATCTTCTGGGCACATTCTAGGATTACACTACTCTGCCCACGTGGGGTTAGATGCTGTTATGGGCCTTTCCTTGACCAATGAAATGAGAGCAGAAGTGATGTTTTATGTAAGATCCAATGTGTAAATTCACCACATCATTTTCTGCCTCTGCAATGAGGAGCGCAGATATCAAGAAGAAATCTCCATCAGTCTTGAGTCCTCATGATGGACACACAGAAAAAGTGAGAAATAACCCTGCTTTGTGTTAAGCCACTGAAACTTCAGCACTGCTCGTTACCACAGCATAACTCAGCTTATCCTGACTGATACACTCCATTAGCACTTAGTCTTAATTGTAAGCTTCTGGTGTGTATTTCTGTTAAGACATAGTTTGCCACTGAGAGAATGTGTCCACTGCTGTGGTGATGTCTTTGCTCTCTGGAAACCTACCAGAGTCCAAGTGGTGCATACAGTGAGCTTCACTACTGAAACACTTTTAGTTACACTCAAATTCTTAACCATTATTTTCTCTGAAACTCAAGACTCTTGCATGGGTGACTTGCACCTGAGTCACCAAGACAACTACTCTCATCGTGGGAATTTCCCTTTGGAATCCCTCGGTCCTTATTTGATCAGGAACCTTGCTCAAAGCTGCTAGGTAACACTTCATTGTAATTAACTGATTTCAAAAACCGGAATAAGGGTTTTAGAGTTTGATCTCTTGCCCCTAGAAAAACGCCAAGTTCCATATGCAATGAGTAAACCCCTCCCAAGGAGTTTAGGCTGAAGAATTTCAGGGAGAAGCAGCCTCCATCAATCCGTAGAAGACTTAATTACATTCAGTACTGGGCCAGCGCCAGCTCCAGCAGGCTTCTGAGAACCAGTTCTGTGCATCTCTCTTCCCAACTCTGCCTTCAGTGATTCATGTTGATGGCTTGAAATCAACCATGATGAGACAATTTACACAGTAGGACTTAGCAGTTGCTACAGATCAGGATTGTTGTTTTTTCCTTGGAGATTCCATTATTAAACGTTTACCAACACACCACTGAGTAAACCCATCCTCCTCTCCTATAGGTGTCTGTTCCCTTATAATCTCATAATTGGGAGGGCTCATGAAGTGGCTCTTCCTGTGATAAGGAAATCATTCTACCTTTAATCTTGCTGTTGACCTTTGTGACTTAGGACTCACTGCCTGGTTGTATTAAATTTCACCTCACTTGGTACTTTGTTGTAAAGAAACTATATTAAACCACTACTGTGTGCCAGGTACTAAGAGCACAATGACGTGCAAAACAAACCCTTCCTTCTCTGTTAGAGCATCACTTTAGAAATCTAGAAGATCAAGGACACCTACCACTGATAGGATGTTTTTATTATATGATACCCTTTAGTTGTCCTTTTGCTTATATTAGTTTCCTCAGAGTTACTGAATTAATTTGTATGATCATTTCAAGTACAGCAGCCAACTGTTACTGTTTTATTTGGCCCATGACACTTCCTTTTAGGGAACTTGTCTGCTCCGCACCATGTAATTCTAGTAGAGCTATCAGTCAAGGTGCCAGTATCCCCTGCCCCAGTGACAGACACACAGCTGAGGACAGTAAGCACATCCCACTCTCCTGGACACAGAGACTGTTCCAGGTTAGACGTGCGGTCCAGCCGTGGCCAGTTAGAATCCTTTTGCAGACAGCGATATGAATTCTGAAAACTGGAAAGGTTATCAGTCCTGAGAGCATGAGATATAATAACCTTATAAGCTTTGGAAAGTCCCATCACGTGGAGAGAGTCTATGAGAGAAACAAGTTAATGAAGATGAAAGAAGACGCAAGAAATGGAAAGGAAGGAAGGGAACATGATAATGTTTATCTAAACCTCAACGCTATCCATGCCTAAAACAAAATGAGCCATGGGGTTTTCAGTTACATGAGGCAATTAATGCGTTTTGGCTTAGACGAACTTGGGTTTCCATCAGATAAAACTGGTAGAGTCCTGATTAACAGAGCGAAGGATGGGAGAACTTAGGAAACAGCATCTGCCCATGATGAGCTTCAAACACAGAGGGCCAGGCAGAAGTCCTAACAGCAGGCATGAAGGAAAACCAGCACACTAGTCAGGGGCCTGCAGGAGCAGGGGAGTTCCTAGGGCTATGACTATAGGAGCCCTGGTTCTCCCTTGGCTCTCTCTCCCTTGGCTCACAAGAACAGTGCAGAAGCAGCCTACATCTGTTAATGCCCAGTAGAACTCGTACTCACAGAGAGAGAGAGAGATCTGTAGAGAAAACACTCATCCCTGTAAAGAAACAGGAGAGGGGTAAGATTTGCACACAATGGGCTCTCAGAAGCCTGTTGGAGCTGGCTCTAGCCCAGTGCTGAATGTAATTAAATCTTCTATGGATTGAGGAAGGCTGCTTCTCCCTAAAATTCTTTAACTTAAACACCTTGGGAGGGGTTCACCCAGTGCATATGGAATCTGGCACTTTTTCTGCGGGCAAGAGATCAAAATTTGAAACCCTTATTCTAGTTTTAAAGGCAGTGCTACTACTAAACTATTTGCAAGCAAGTTTTTCATTCCTTTCTACTCTTTTCTTGGTGACCCTCAAACTAATCAATGAGGGCAACCCAACTGCTCTCAGGAGTTTAAGATTTTCCATGTCACCTTATTCTGTCCTCTTAGTCCCTCTGCCTCCCTCTCCATTGCCTCCTTCATAGCCCATGGTTTTGCTTATCTTCTCAAGGGTAGGGAGACTCACCATGTAAACATGTACCTGAGTTGCTTACCAATGTCTTTTTGGCTTAAGAGTTGATCATTGTCTTCATTCATTTCTAGTTTTTCCAGGGTACAACTCATCTGAATTATTCAACAGGGTAAGAAAGAAGAATACAGGTTATAACAAAGGAATCTGGTGGGCACTGAGGAGGTCAGAAGTAGTGGGGATGGAATGTAACTGCAGGAGGCTGCGGAGTGCCAGGGACATGAGAATATTGCAGGAATCAGTGATGTTTGGGTAAAAATGGAAGGAAGGTGGCCAATAGCCAAAAGGGCAATCAATACTGTAAAATTTTATTCTACTCATTTGGAAAAAGGCCCATTTCCTCTAATTTGAGCAATGGAAAGAGTCTCAGAAGCCAGATTCCTGTATTCTTCAAATCATCACTGCCTTCCATTCTGGAGTAGCCAGTCCAAGACGATATTCTCAGTAGATCCTAACGGCATCCAGATGTCTGCCAGGATGGGTGCTAGGGTTGGGTACCTACACAGCATGCAGACTCCTCAATGACTTATCTACTGAATTATAAGCTGAACTGGACGCCATCCTCTAATTTGGAGTCATCTTTGGAAATCATAGCTTCTGGCAAAAACAGTATAACCACAAATGACATCCAAGGTTAAATACACTGTGGAGATCCCAATTGAGAACCTTGGAAACAATCTCACTTTCAAGAGACACTGCCCGTCCGTGCTAGAAGTGCATGAGCTCCCGGGGTGCTGGTGGCGAGAGACTCGGGACAGGCTGCAGAGAGGGCAGCCCTTCTTCTGGAAAAAGGCTGTGGAATAGGGCTGCATATTTGGATCATGAGTACAAAGAAATTATCCAAGAGCCAAAGCATGTATGCCACCTCGTGAATCTATGTAAGGAGAAATAGATGTAAATCAGATGTATCATTTACCTATCGATTCATCTGTTCATGTACTCAAATCAGAATAATATGGTGTAACTATATTCTAACAACATAGGTATGCACCACATACTATGGAAGAATGAGGAAGAAAAGGAAAAACTGAAATCTGAGTTCTCAGAGAGCTGGTGAGAAATACAAATAAATGTCGTTTACCTGAGTACTGGGTCCCATCTGTTACTAATTGCATGATATCAGGGAAATTGGCCTCAGTTTCCTCACTGGAAAAGTGAGATACGGCCTTTAGAGTTCTATGGGCGCCATGACATGTGTGTGTGTGTGCGCGCGCATGTGTGTGTATGTGTAACTAACAATGCATCTGCTGGGCAGAAAAAATTTGCACAGAGCTGAATTGAAATACTGCTGAGGGAAGGAAAAACACATCAGCTCTCTTTATCTTTTTGTCCACGTTTCCAAACAGTGCAATTTCCTTGTCCTGTCTGATTAAGTTGATCTTAAACAGACTGTGATTTAGAGGGAAAAAAGAACACCGAGTATTTCTAACAGTTTTAAACCATTCATCTTGATTAAAGAACGACAGTCCTTATATCCACACAGGCCTGTCTTCTTTAAACCTACATGAAGAAAGGACCTTCATTCTAAGCAATGGATGATCAATATTTTTCTATAATCCTTCATAAAATCGGAGTTGAAAGGATATTTTAGAAGCACACAAAGAAATATAGGTAGGAGTGGACTTATTTCTATGTTAAAATGAAACCAAAACCAATCAACTGACAAAAATTCAGAACCCCACAGATTCTCTAACCTTCCTTCCCTTGCCTTCTCTTTACACTTGGAAGTCACACTGTCTCATTCCCCGCCCCCCTCGTTGTCCCTGCAGCCCACCTTCAGTCAGACTCCACCCTGATCACACCTCCAGAACTGCATCTTCCTGGTCAACAGCCTCTTCTTGTTGCCACTTCCAGTGTGGCTCTTCATCCTTATTCTACAGAGTAAGTTCCAGATTTTCGTGGTTTTCCCTGTGCCTCTGGGACACTAATTCCTTCAAAACTGTGCCAGGAACTCCAGTAAGGATTTTACATATATGCTTATGTGCATATCACAACAGGCCTGTGAAGTGCATGTGACAATGGATTATCCTTTCACAAAGGAGAAAACAGCCTGGGAGAACTTTGCCCAAGGCTCCAAAGCTGGACCACAGCTGTATTCACTGGCTGCTCTGGAGTTCACGCTCTTCCCTGCTACAAACATAAGGACAAGGACAAGCCCTGGCCTACCTCATCAATTGATGTCATCTTTATTCTGAATTTTGCATTTTAAATGAAAAAGATATCTTAGACAGGACATAGAATTTCTGCAAATGCTTCCTTTGTGTCAGATGCCAGGAAAGCTTTGCATATACTCTTCCTTGGGTCATTGGCAACACAAGCCTAGGAGATCATTAGTGTTATTACTGTCCCCATTTTACAGTGAAGGAAACCACAGTCAAAAGAGGTTGCCGCGATCACAGAGCTCCTCTGTGGTGGGGCCCAAAGTCCTCCTCAGGCAGCAGTAACTCTGAAGTGAGTGCCCAGCCAGAACTGGTGCCCCTCTCCACAGCCCCCTGCTGGAGCTTCCCCTAATCTACCCTCTCTCCCCCGCTCCTCACTGCCTGTTCCATCCAGGGAGACCTCAACCACACACAATATTCAACCCTGCAGTGCCAGCCCCAAGTCTGCATTTCCAGGCTCTTCCAGGTCCAAACCCACTCATCTATCTCACGATGACTGTCTCCATTTTCATATTCCAAACTCATCTAACCAAAGGAAAATAAACATAGTCATCTTTCCACCCAAACTTAAAAGTCTTCCTCCTGTACTTCCTCCCCCAGGGACAGTGCCACCATGTGCAACAACATCAGGCAAGAAAGGTGAGAGCTGTTCTTACCCCAGTCTCATCTCCCTCACCCTCCTCATCAAGGGACTCTGCAAAGTTTCCAGCTTCAGTCTCAGCCCACCCACTCCAGACTCACATTGTCCCCGCTGTCACCCATGCCCTCCTCTTCCCTTGCCAGGATTCCTTCAATTACCTCCACACTGGTCTGTCCCCAGCATTGCATGTCTCTGACATTTGTGGCTACAATGATACAAAGCAATCTTTCCACTGCTGAACTGTCTCCCTGTTGCTTATACTCTAAACTGCCCTGCTGGTGGCCTTCTTCGTCTCCATGTTACCCATTTCATTCCCTGGGGGGCAGCAGCTGTGCATTTCAGTGGGTTTGACTCCTCTTCCAGGTCCTGAACAGACAGTATTCCAGACTGAGCTTATCAACACATAGAATTCCTTAACTCTGATTCAGGGTAAACGTGGAACCCCGTTGGTCTAATCAGGGTGACAGAATGATTTTAGGATGGTTGTTGGATCGTTTGGAGAGAAACTCAAACTTTTTCATGTCTCTGGATATAAATAAAAAGGAAGTATTGGCAACCATCTTATAACAACAAAGCAAGTCGGCTTTGGATGACATTTCACAAGGTTCTATGGTCTGAGCAATTTTTTAAAGAAATCATTCAGCAGAACACGCATATGTCAGGTCTTCTGGGATGTGCCTTTCAATCTGGAGTCCCTCCTCTGTGTATACAAATGACATTGATAAAAACTCTGTGAATACAATAACTGCACTTGTCCTAAGTCACATTAAGTTGATCCATACGAAATTGCAGTTTTCATGGGTCAAAAATGGTGGAACGTTGCCATTTCATACGGTTCAACCAGATAAACGCCCATTTCTCCAGCTCCCTTAAGTTCCTCAAAACAGGGACCCCATTTGCATTGCTGGAGCCCAACAGCGTGTCCTGTTAGCAGTTCAGTAAATGTTCATTAAAATTAATTGAATGGATAAATTCTACATAACACTCTGCTTCTAAAATAAACTCTGTTCCCCTTCTCTGAGGCTTCCTCCCCAATATCCCTTCCTTATCCACAATCCTATACATGTAAGAATTTTCAAAGTTCTTTTCTCTTTAAGGCACCTTTCTCGTGGTCCCATGGACTGCCACAAATTTGCCCACCTTCTACACACACACACACACACACACACACACACACACACACAGCAAGGAGATACTTCCTACACTTAACATCTCCTGTTTCAACTGCTCTCCCAAACTCACTGAAATTTCTGATTACCTATCAGACACCCTATGCAAATGTCCCCTCTCTACAGGCATCACAAAATAGAACTCATCGGGTATCTCCTCGCTCCACACAGACCTACAGCCCTGCTTTTCTCCTTCTATCGTCCATCTGGGTTAATGGCACCACATCTTCCCAATGGCACAGGTGCAAAGCCTGGTCATCCCCTTAAACTAAATCCTGGTCAGTCGTCATCGTCCACTTCTAGACTGTCTTCCTTCCGTCTCCTTCCTCCTTGTTACGCCCACTGCCAACACCCCGTTCCCTGACAAATTCCATCCCCTTCCACATATTCTCTACCCTTTGGCAAGAGTGATCTTTCTCAAATGTAAATCGTACCATACATCTTCCCTTCTCAAAGCGTTTAATAGTTTCCATTGACACAATACAAATGTGCAATGCCAACGTTAAGAGAAGATTGTTTAAGGTCGAAGGGAGATGAAAACAGGGAAGAGTTACTCCAGATAGACTGCCTGGAAGGAAGGGAGCTTTGAGTCAGGTTTTGCAGAAAGAAATGGGAATAATCTTAACTGAGCTAGAGGAAGCAGAGATCTCGAGAAATCAGTTAATGAGAACCCCTTTCTGATCCCAATGTTTCAAATTACTGCATCTAAATCAGAAAATGGCCTTTGTCAGACTTTCCATATCAGATGACAAACAGTATAGTAATTATTTTGGACACTGTAAGTATTTCCAGTGAAAATTTGAGAAACAAAACAGGAAAGAAAACATGAAGAGTTTTGTCAGCATTTGTACACCGTTGCAATACTCTTGCACTGATGATTCAAAGGAAAATGGAGGCGTGGATGGTTTTGCTACTGAGAAACAGGCCACTATTTAGGACTTTAATTGAAGAGTTACTTTTGACTATTGCAGATATACAACATATTTGAGTATTTGTTCCAGGAATACATTTTAAGATTCTGCCAAGAGGAATCAAGATTCCCAAGGATCAAGGTAGCAAAGAATAATTTCACATGTTTTATAAGTGGGTAAGGTGCACATCAGTCAATCAACAAAAACCCTTGAACTCATTAGTCTCAATTCCTGTATTTTTGCGGGACACATGAAAAGGTAACAATCTGGTTTTAAAATATTCTTACCAAAATAACATAAAACCCATGTCAGCCCACTATCACTTCAACATCTGTAGTAATTAATACACAGAAAGAATATAAATCAAAACATTTTTCCTAAATGTTAAGACACTTAAACAGCAGTCTCATTTTATCCCATAAGCCACTAAATTCCCAGTATTTCTTGGGGTTGTGGTGGCATTTTAATGTTAGATAGTATTAGGACAAGGGACCAAGAATAGCCACATCCTTCTCACCTTCTTCACTGTCCTCAGGGAAGGTGTTCTTAAGAAAGTGTAACTAGTCCTGGTTGGTGTGGCTCAGTGGACTGAGTGCAACCTGTGAACCAAAGGGCTGCCGGGTGGATTCCCAGTCAGGACACATGCCTGGGTTGTGGGTCAGGTTCCTGGTGGGGGCCATGTGAGAGGCAACCACACATTGATGTTTCTCCCTCTCTTTCTCCCTCCCTTCCCTTCTCTCTAAAAATAAATAAAATCTTAAAGAAAGAAAGAGTGACTAAATAAAAACTATTATTTTTATTTAGCCAGCCCAGGAATGCATTATTTAAGGCAATCAGGTAGGAGCCAGTGTGGTCATTTGCTAAGGAAAGCGCAAGACGAAAGTGGAGTTTCCAGTCTCTCCTGCAGAATCTAGCCTCTGCGTGGCAGTAGCAGAGGGTGTTACCGCACCTTCACACACTTGTTCTAGAAACAGAGGAGGAAATTCTGCCCACCTGCTAATGGGCCTGAATCTCTGAATCCCCTACTCACACAGCCCTGTGGACTCAGCTCCTGGGAGAAGAAACATTACCATACAGAGCAAACACACAGAGAGTGTCAAAAAACACTCAGTGGATACCACTTTTTAATGTGGTTTAACTACTCCTGGGAGAGAATGTGTTGCAATGACTGGGTGGGGGCAGCCAGGGAGTGCTGCCCCCCAGGGAGGCAACGGTGGCTGTGACACGAAAGAGCGTGGCCACAGTATCCCTTCCCCTATCGAGCTGTGGGCTGTCATCATGTGTCTGACCACAAAGTGCTTACCTCTGGCACTTTTCCTTGTATCAGACCCTCGAGCCACATTTCTCTGACAGTGGTCTGTTTCCCATGGGGCTGAGAGAGGTGGTTCTGTGGACCTCAGCTCTCTGCCCACCTACTATCCCCAGGCCCAGCTTCCATTGCTACAGAATACTGACCAGTGTCCTAGAGGGCAGGGACCTAAGTCTCCTTTCATCTTTTTACCGTCGCCCAGCACAGCATCGTCAGCTCCAGGAATGCTTTGCTGTGGATCCCTCTTCTTACAGCATCTCTTACAAGGCTAATGGGTTGTGCTATCCTTTTTAATATTTTTAAATATTTTATTTATTTTTAGAGAGAGGGGAAGAGAATGAGAAAGAGAGGGAGAGAAACATCAATGTGTGGCCTCTCGTGTGGCCCCAACTGAGGACCTGGCCCATAACCCAGGCGTGTGCCCTGACTGAGAATCAAACTGGCGACTCTTTGGTTCACGGCCTGTGTTCAGTCCACTGAGCTATGCCAACCAGGGCTCCTTTCTAATTTTAATGATGAAAAAATTTCATGTTTTTGGAAGGAAGAGTCAAATGAAATAGAAATGTATAAAGCTGTACATGAAAGTTGCCTTACATCAACATCTCCTGTTTTACCAGCCAGGAGATAAACATTTGTCTTAATCAGCCAGAGCTGCCTAACAAGAGGCCCAGACTGGGGGCTCATAGTCCAGACTAAGATGGCAACATGGTCAGTGGTCAATTTTAGGTGAGGCCTCTCTTCATGGCTTGTATTGGGTGGCCAAAAATGAAAGACACATTTTTCATTTTCACCAATAACTTTATTGATTTAGATATTTTGAGTAGGTTGGTTATCTCCTGCTCTTGGCTGTCTCCCACCATTGGCTCCTGGTGGGTAGAGGCCAGGGGTGCTGATAAACATCCCCCAATGCATAAGACGGCCCCACAGCAAAGAATTATTTGGCCATAATGTCAGTAGTACCAAGAAACTTCACAAACCACTTTTGACACACTCAGTCAGTCACAGCACCTTCTCCATCCACTGCACAAATCCTTTTTCATGTTTCAATTGTGTTCTTACCTTTCTTGAAACAATAAAGCATAATAGGCCAAAAATGTTGTGTGTTTTCTTCCATCATCAACATTAAAATAGCTGCACAAAAATTCGCCAATTTTGATGTTTTTTTAAATGCATGCTGTTATGACAGCTGTCACAACGCAACCTAACAAAACTGTTTCAAGTGGAGTTAAAGACAACTAAGCACTACTAGAGCCATCGTATGGAAAAAACTCAAACTTTTTGGCCAACCCAACAGATAGCCCTCTTCTTGCTGTGTTTTCACATGGTAGGAAAAGTGTGCCAAGCAAGCTCACTGGTGTCTCTCCTTAGAAGGTCGTTAATCCCAGCTGAGGGCCCCATTTTCATAACCTCCTCTGACTGGAATTTCCTCCCAGGGGCCCCGCCCTCAAAACCCATCACATCGGGGGTAGGGCTTCAGCATACAGATGTGAACGGAGGCACAGTTCTATCCACACAACACTGCGAAATGTTTGGTGTGCTTCCTTCAAGACATTTCTCTAAACCGAGGGAGGGCGGAGAAGAGAGCACAAGAAAAAGAGAGAAAGAGAAAGAAATTGTTATTTCTTATTACGAACCTACTGTACTATAACTACTTTTATTCAGATTTTTAGTGGTTATTTTTTTCATGTCTGAACATAGATCTTATTTTTTAATAACATCATAACAGTAAACAATAAAATAAGATTTCGTCTCAAAAGGCACATTGAACAAATACATGTATACATACCCCCTTTCAAATGTTTCATTGAAATTGTATGTATTTTTGGAATATGTATATTTGAATTACATATTACAAATATTTGAATTATTATATATAACTTCAAATAATTAAAATATATACACATATATAATTTAAATATATATATTTAAAATCATAACAGCCCTGAACTCCTGTACAACAAGAAAGTTATCTCAATAACAAGAGATGTTTTGAAGAAATCCTGGTAAAGGGAAGCTATACATATTCATGAAAAACTCCAAAGAACCAGGTTTTCTCAACACAACAAATGCAACCTTCAGAGGACCCCCAGGCAGTCACCAGACGGTTCACTTACACAGCCCATGTTAAAAGCCTGTGACTGTCAGGACCCTCCTTCTCCTCTCCTCCCCCAGCCCCAGACAGGAAGGCTGGCATAAGCAGCTATACCTCTGCCTCTAAGATAAAGCCAGAAAATAGGCCCCCTAAGAGGAGGGTTGCCCAGAGCTGCACCTGAGGACAACATCAGGGCCTAAGAAAGACACTTTTCAGCAGCTTGAGGCAATGAGACTGCCACACACACCCAGGGGTGTTTGGGTCGAAGGGGCAGAAGACACTGCTGCCCAGTAACGAACTAAAGCCCTTCCATTCAAGGAGTCTATTAGCAAGGAAACACAGTGAATGGAAATCAACTTGGCACAGTATTCATGGATGAGCCAGGCTGAATACCCTGCTGTCTCATTGTTGTTCTCTCTGTCTCAGAGAACTTTACGGCAGGTACAGCAGATGCCCTTGGGGCCCTGCCCATAGCCCATCTGCAGGCGTTCCCCTGTCTGAGTCAGCTTGATGGCTTCTCACTGAAAGTTTCTACTACACATGGCTTGCCCTGGCTGCAGGAATGTTCTCAGCCTGAGCACAGGGCAGGCTACCAGGGCCAGAAGCAGCCTTCAGTCAATCATGAATGAGCGTTAGTGAGAAATGTCATGGCGTCCTCATCCATCAGGTGTCACGTGTGTTCTGCACACCTTCGCAGGGGTCCCCAGTGGGAAGGAAGGCCAACTGTCCGTGGAAGTCACCTGCTCATTACTGCACCTGTGTCGGCTCGCCTCCCTTTCCTGTCCCATCTCACCTCCCCTAACCCCTACTGGTGCTTCCCCAGGTCACCTCCAAAGGAAACTTCTTGTCCTTGAACTTTTGTCTCAGGGTCTCCTTCTGGGCGAACCAGTCCTAAGACTTCAAGCCTCAAGATGCTCTCTATTATTTATAACCTTTATCTTTTTCCAATACATAAATGTCAGAGAAGCCTGTATTAATCCAGGGAAGGCTTGCATTTTCAGGAGTTTTTAGAAATGTTAAGAAAATAAAAATAAACAGAAGTAAAATTAATTTTTAAAAATGCACCTGGCACCCAGCTGGTGTAGCTCAGTGGATTGAGCACGGGCTGGGAACCAAAGGGTCCCGGTTCGATTCCCAGTCGGGGCACATGCCTGGGTTGCGGGTCAGGTCCCCAGTGAGGGCCATGTGAGAGGCAACCGTACATTGTTCTTTCTCCCTCCCTTCTCCTCTATCTGAAAATAAATAAATAAAATCTTAAAAAAAAAATGCACCTGGCTATAAATGTGACCCATTTACATTGAATCTTCTTAGGACATAAATTGATAACACAGCTTTTCTTCTCAATTAATTGATGGAGACCCCAATGCTCCCATTACCAATAAGTCTAGGATCTCCTTCTTGAGGTCTCCTTCCCTTTGCTGGCATCCTCATATATTGTCCCCAAACTCCAGGCAGAGAGAGAAATGGTAGTGTAACTAGTCCCCTAAGAGGACCCAGGCTGGGTTTGCCATTGTTCTAACTGCTGCCATGAAAACTGGTCCTTTAAGCCTTGTTCTGACCCAACATAAGCATCCCTGCCCTTGGTCACTGCCCTCAGTGGCCAGGTTTCCAGCACTGGCTTCAGAAGAGCACCACATCCAGGCTTTCCATACAAGATTCACAGACTGGGCCTGGGGACCCATGTGTGCAGCCACATGGAGTCACTCGGGTGTTTAGAAGAGTCCTGAGCATCTGCTCCAATGAGATGGTCTGCCTTCATCCAGGCCAAGGGGACGCTGGGAGCCTCTTGTGGTACCATATTTTGCTGTGTACGATGTGCACATTTTTGCCCAAATTTTTGAGGGAAAAATAAGGATGAGCATTATGCGTAGGTAGTACTAATTCCTTACCTATATAAATGTTTTCAACTCTTTCATTTATGCTTATGCATTAAAAGTATAATTCAAGAAAGCAGTAATGATATCTGAATGTTCAAAAATAAATGCTAAGATTCCTAACACAAAAAATTATCTAAATATAAATAAATAAATAATTGAATTAAAAATTTAAAACAAAAGTTTTTTTCCTGAAAGTTTGGGTCAAAAACACGGGTGCTCATTATACCTGGGAGTACATTACACACGGCAAAATACGGTAACAATGTGCAAAGTCACCTTATCCCCGCCACCTAAGTCAATGCTTTGAAAACCGGAAGGATGATGTCACAATGTGCTTGTGTCCACGTGGTGAAATCGGGGTTGGTTTTTCTTTCTCTTTCGGCTTTTATATTTTCAACATATCTTAGTGTTTTCAATTTAGAAAAAGAGAGAGAAACTACCATAACGTCCACTGGATCACTGAACAAATATTGGTTGATTGTTTCTCCCGGGCCAGGCACGTCTTAGGCACCAGAAATGCCTGTAGGAACAGGATAGACAAAGTTCCCCCTATGGACCATACATGCTAGTGAGGCAGATGCACTAATTAGTCAGCAAATGGGATGAATATAAAGTCAGGTCCTGGCGAGTAGCTGAAGAACTGGGAGCAGGCTGAGGCACAAGGGGCGGGAGCTGGTGGAGGGGCGGGGGTGGGGCGGCTCCCACCACCAAGGGGGAGGTCTTGGAGAGCAGCTCTGTTCCCAAGGAGCCCCTGTGTTTTTCTTCACTTTATTTTTTCAGGAAAATTAAACAAACTGTTGGAAGGAAATTTATCTTGCGTTTCAGACTAAAACCCTATTATTTATCTTTTCGATAAAACATCTGAAATTATCTAAGAGTAGATTGATTTATCTGTCAGAAATAACTTTAAAAATGTTTTCCCGACTAAATTCAGGTTATATATTATCATCTTTGCTAATTATTTTGATTTTTCCCTCTTCCTCTTTTACCATTGGGCTTCTGCTTCCCAAGCCTGCCTGCAGATGCCTCTCTAACACATAGCAACAGGCAGCCCAGCCGGGCCTCGGCCACAGACATCAATCATCAATCTGCCCCTACTCTTCTGAGTCCATGTGTTTGGTGAGTGACAAGTGACTCTTCCGCATCAAAATCCTTCAGCCAGCATCTGTGACAACATGGATGGACCTCGAAGGCATTATGTCAAGTGAAATAAGCCAGACAGAGAAAGACAAATACTGTATGATCTCACTAATATGTGGAATCTAAAATTAAAAAAAAAAATCATAGGGAAACAGATCAGATGTGTAGTTACAGAGACAGTGGGTTGGGGGAGGGAGAATTGGAGAAAGGTGGTTAAAAAAAAATACAAACTTCCAGTTCTGAGATCAGTAAGTAAGTACTAGGGGTGTAATGCGCACCATGATTATTGTTACACTGCTGTATGATATATGGCAAGTTGCTAAGAGTAAATCCTGAGTTCTCATCACAAGGAAAGCTAAAAAAATTTTTTTTGCTTTTTCTTTTTATTGAATCTATAAGAGATGCTGGGTATTGACTAATCCCACTATGGTCATCATTTCACAGTATGTGTAAGTTAAACCATTATTCTGCACAACTTACACAGCATATCAATTATATCTCAACAAAATTGGAATAAAATATTAAAAATCAACAAATCAATCAGTCCTCAGGCCGGGCAGGCCAGCACCAGCTTCCGAGGCTGGGACTGGAGCACTGCATCTCCGCCATGTGGAAGCAGCGTTCGTGATGTCCAGCTGCCGTCTGCTGTGTGCACCGCCAAAGAGCATTTCTCCCTAAAGCGGGCACCTGACTCACCAAGAAACCGCAGCTCAAAACTACACTTACCTGCTCCTTTGGAAATGGCCTGATTGACTTCCTTCTTTTCAGGTGCCCAGACATTTCCAGATATAACACAGTCTGTCCCAGGAGTTCCTTTTGTAGCTCATCCAGTGTGGCCAAGGGCCACACACTTACACAACACACTTACATGCAACACACACAGAGCAGCTCTCAGCGGCGCTTCAGAGAAGCAAAAAGAATGGCAGGGTGAGGTTAGGAGCTGAGGAGAGACAAATGCCTAGTTGAGATTCTCTTTACGAGACACAGGAGGAAACTAAAAGTCATTGCATAGAAAAGCACTCAGGTGGTCGAGCTAGAACACTTGCTGTAAAACAGTTGTTCTCAAATTCTTAAAGAAGCCACTGCTAGAATTTAATTGAAAACTTCCCCATTCTGTAGCTGAAAATTCTAAATGTGGCAGGGAGTACTGAGTATGGTCAGTCTTCACTTATCCAAAACTGAAAGCCAGGAATATAAAACTACCTTCCAACAGAGACATCCACCAAGTCCATGCACTAAATCTGGACCAATTACTTCATAGGAACACCCCACTTACTTCTATTTTAAGCAGTTGTAATATGAGTGATTATCTAGTTTTCCACCTGTAGCAGATTAGAAAAAGCAAACAAGAAAATGAGCAGGGATGCTGCTAGAGGCAGGAACACTGTTTTAAAAACATAAAGAAAAAAACACGCAATAAAAATAACAGATGTTGGTTAGAGAAGAGATTAACGTTATTTTTCAAAAGCAAACAATAATCTCCAAAACAAAGCAGGGCAGGCTTGTTTGGGAAATAGGCAAAGTACTGTAATCCCTTCACTCGCTTCCAAAGCTAACACAACTGCTGTTCGCTGAAGCCTTTGGGCAGTCCATAGCAAATACACTTAACATGGAGCATCCTGGCTGAATGACGTGGAGGGAGTATGCTTTAGACATTTATGTGTAGTGATTACATAGGAAAAAGCTGTCCGCAAAGGGTTCCAAACAAATCTGGGGGATGGCGGAGATGATCTACTTCTTGGTTACATAGGGGGTTGCTTGGATTATACATTGTCAATTCATCAATCTCTTCACTGAAGGGGATGCACCTTGTTGTATGTGAATTAGACCTCAGTGAAATTAATTTTAAAAAGTAAAAATGAGACCCAAGTTAAAACTTGTCACACAGGGCAAGAGTCAGCCATCTGGGAATTTACTAATGTGTTCGATGCCTACTTTCCTGGTGATACAGGCTATTTATATCAAGATGCATCTATTTAAGATACATCTACTGTGCCAGCCACTGAGTGGGTTTCTAAGAATACAAAATTTGGGAAATACTTGGAAAACCTCCTAGCTTGATGAATTTGGTGGCTAAAAGATTTATTATTTTACTTTAAAACTCTACATACATTTGATACGGTTTTAGGGAAACTAAGGTCTAGAGAAAACCTCTGATGCCGGTCACGTTTGTTCCCCCTCTTCTCTCGGGTCTTGCTGACGGACACAGTTTCCTGTGTTTGGAATAGAACCCTCTTTCGAGCATCATTTTAAATGTGGATCATTACCACACCCCCAACAAGCAAAATCTCAAGGCAGTTGCTGGCAGATTGGAATTTCCTCTACATTTTTAAGAAATAAGCAGGACTTGTTACAAGCTGTCAGAATTTAGTAGCTTTGAAATGACCTCCTCGACTGTCTGTGGAAAGCTATCAAAAATGAAAAATACAAAATAGGAACAATGACAACAACAAAGCAGGAACAGATTAGAAGGCTGAAAAAAATAACATCTCACCCAGAACCTGGCCCATCACAGAATTCCATACATATTTGTTGAATTAATGAAGAAAATACACACTCTCATTCTCATAGCTACTTTACAATAGAATAGGGCTGTAAAGCGGAGACTCTGGTCTAAGGGACAAAATGAAATGATTCAGAACTTTAGCCCAAGTGGGGCAGCCCTCTGTGCTTTCTCTCTGCCCAACCCTCCCTCCCCCAGCCTCATCCTGACTCCAGAAGCTTTCGTGCTCACTCAGATGGCACCCAGAAGTTTCTGCTTGTCTTGAGGCCTATAAGGCCTTCGCCAGCGCCACCCTTGGCCCGTTATGTGTGAGCAGTATGTCCATCAGAATCTAGCCCAGATTATAATTATCCTCATGAGTGAATGCTCAGAGCTGAGAGCACGCTTTAGGAAACCAAGGAGGGGCGAGGAGGCGCCCAGAGACTGGCGAGAGTGGAAGGTTATTATTACCCTAGAGTCATCTGATTCAAATAAAAACACAGAACACTAAATTAAATTTGGATTTCAGACAAATATTGAGTATTTTTCACATAGATATGTTCCAATTATTACACACAATTATACTTTTAAATTATTGCTTGCTTACGTGAAATTTAAATTTAGCTGTAGTCTGTCTGGCAGCCAGCACCCCGCCCCCCACCCAGGGCTGAAGGGCAAGGTGGGGCTCCTGGAGTTCTGGGCACGCTGGAGGTAGGGTATAGGGATGCGGGTGGGGTGAGGCAGCTCTGCAGGAGCCTGGTCCCCAAGACACACTGGACAGAAATGGAGCCCCAGGCAGCAATGGGAAAGGAGAAGGGAAAGGCCCTCCCTCTGCTTGCCCTCCGATCTGCTGCTGTCAGGAAGCAGCCGGTGCGCCTGGTGGCTGCAATCCTTGGGTCTTGGTGTCCTGGGGCAAAGAGGTGGCGGAGAACCATTTGTCCACATCCCTTCTAGAAGCACTTGGGGATTCTTCTTTTTGTTTAATACCACCAGTGAAAGCTGATTCATAGAAAGCAAATAATTGCCAACCGTGCCTCTAACCAATTAAATATTAACAATAGAGTCCCACTTTCACATGGACATGTTTCCACACGCACAGGAGCACAGTTCTTTGTACACGTGCATGTGTTCACAGGAGCTGAAGAAACTGTTATAATGAGCAAGGATGACCATCTGTGCCTTGGACAGGTGTAAACTTCTTGTTTTGTACCTGGGAACGATCTCAAGAGGCAAACTATCAATTCCATTGGCCGTATTTTTTACCGAAGTTACAAACCAAACGCTGGCCTGGCCAGGTGGCTCGCTTGGTTGGAGCATCATTCCATACACCAAACAGTTGTGGCTTTGATCCCTGATCAGGGCACATACCTAGGTTTTGGTTTCAATTGATCTTTCTCTCTCACATGGATGTTTCTCTCCCTCTCTCTCTCTCTCTCTCTCTCTCTCTCTCTCTCCCAGGTTCTCTCTCTCTCTAAAAAAAAATCAGTAAGCATATACTAGGGTCAGGATAAAATAAATAAATAGATACATAGAAACCAATCACCGCTCCAGTGTTAATTTGCAATCATAGTTGAAAAAATCAAGCCAATGCTTTTTACTAGTGATATTCTAAGTTCCTCTATCATTTCTAACCTCCTGGTCCCCCCCAAATTAAGTTATACATTAAATACAATGAAACTGAAGTCGGGGGACTACAAGTGAAGCCACATACAGACACCCCAGTGATACTGTGATTTATAATAAGAAATATATATAGTTTGTCTTTGGCCCCAGTTCCTGGCACAGGGCTCCTAAAGTCCTTGCAATTTCCTGAGTGATAAGAACATCAGAAGCATCTTTTGTTCTAATGTGGAGACTCTGGGTGGCTCCTGGATGGGCTGGGCTCGTCACCAGAAAGACCAAGCCCTGGTTAGAGGCTTGGCATTTTCAGCCCTGTCCCCAGTTCTCCAGAGAGGGGAGAGGGGCTGGAAATAGAGCTAATAATTGATCACACCTGTATGAGGAAGCCTTTATAAAATCCCATTAGCATTGGGTTTGGAAAGCTTCTAAGTCGGAGAACACAACCACATTGAGAGGGTGACACACCCCAACTCCATTACATGGGGACAGAAGCTCTTATGCCCAGGACCCTCCCAGCCCTCACCCTATGTACCTCTACATCTGGCTGTTCATCTGTGTCCTTTATCACAGCCTTTAATGAACTGATAAATGTAAGTAAGTGTTTCTCTGAGTTCTGTGAGCTGCTCTAACAAATTAATGCAACCAAAGGGGGGTCATGAGAACCTCTGATTTTTAGCTGGGTTGAGCAGAAGCTGTGAGTAACCAGGGAACCTACTGTTTACAAAGAGCACCTGAAAAAGGGAGCGGTCCACTGGGACTGAGCCCTTAACCCACGGGATCCGACGCTCTCTCCAGACAGATAGTGTCAGAGTTGAGTTAAAGTAGAGGACACCCGGCTGGTGTCAGAGCATTATTTGGTGGGGTGCCTGGCACATTTGGCAGCTAGAAGAGTCAGAAGTGAAGTGTTCTGTGTAAGTAGTAAAGGGCAAAGCTCCACACAGGAGGAGGAAGAATTTGGAGATTTCCCCCAAACACCCCTTAATTTAAGGATGCATGTCAGGGCAGGAGGGGCAGGTAACACTGGGGAAAGTAGTGGGCAACACCCTAAGCATTTCTCCTAATTCTGCCTCCTAATTACCTCCACCACTTCATGCAAATTACTTACCTCCATTGTATGCTTCAGACACTCAATTCTCAAACATTGCGTGGGGGAAGAGCAGTATTATTAACAAAGGTAGCTTTACTACTCAGCATTAACCAAGGAGACTGTTTAAACCCATTGGAGTTCAGCTTCCAATCAGGTGAGATTTTACCTTCTGGCTTCGAAAGGAACCATCACTATTATAAGAAGGGGAATAGGAAGGAAACGCTTCCTGAAGAACTTTGGTGGGATAAAGAGCCAAGTTTTATCTTCACATAAACTCAAAAAGGTACTCAAAGCCCAAGCTTCCTCTCTTTATTGAGGTATAATTAACCTACAACATTATATTAGTTTCAAGTGTGCCACATAATGATTTGATATTTGTAAGCCCCAACTTCTAACTCCCAGAGGATCCAACCGATGGCCAAAGAAAGAGAACAAAATGGAAAAACCCCCACAGTAAGTGGGTCACCTGCACGAAACCCTGTCATCGCATCTCAATATTAGCTCGTTTTTTTATTCACGTTGTGTCTGTTCAGGCCCTTAGCGTCTCATGTTCAGTGATCACAAGTACAACACAAGACAACTTTGAGAGTTTGCACAAGAAAATGAGATTCGATCTATAGCCCCTCCAGGAGCCACAGAAGAAAATGTCTGGTCCCCTCTGAGACGTGAAGGAGCGTCCTCGCACTGCACGCAGCTCGAAGGAGCAAAAGGAGAACGAGTACCCCTCTGAGTCACCCTGCATCTGAGCTGTGCCTTTCAAGGTGCACATCTGATGTTCACGTTTAGGTCCCAGCTGAGGAGTTCTGTGCCTGGGGGGTCCAGCGACCTCTCAATTTACACAGCCAAGGGAGATCCCAGGAGCAGAGGCTGACCCAGGCTGTGGGTGCAGAGAAAGTAGCCTCACACGACTTCCTTCTTAGGAAGGAAAGCGACCTGGATTCTTGTGTATAAACCGGTTTTCGAATGACCCCACAGAAAGATTACATTTGAAGAGAGCATGTTCCAAATTAGAAGGAGTCATTGGTGTCCCAAAGCAACGGTCATGTCCCCCAGCCCTTGAAGTCTGCGCGGAGTATGAGAATCCAACTGCAGGTCCGGGGCCCACAGCGAGAGCCCCGCAGGACTGTGTGAACCGGCATCCTGCAAGCATTCCTCCTTGGTTCCCATGTGTAAAATCACCAAATTTAAATCGACAGCTGCTGTTCAGGCTCTTAAAATGCAATGTGGGGGGAGCTGTGGGGCTCCCCTCAAGCCTGCTCCCCCAGCAGTCAGTCTGATGAGAAATGCGGTTGAAAGAACAGACTGGAAAGCCAAATACCTGTCAGGCTCCTTCACACTCCAGTGTTGCCAGAAGGTCTATAAAAATGTCATTGTCTCTCAGCTGCTGGTGATTAGATTACCCTGTACATTGGCTGTTGGTAATAAAAAAAAGCAAATATCATTTTTGTATGGCTCTGGCCTTCCTCTGGCCTTTTTCAAACAATAATAGACTAAATATAAAGAGACAGAAGTCATTACTTGGCTCTTTAACTAGTGCCAAGGAAAATGAATAATTAAGGAAACATTATTTGAAAGAAATTTACACTGTTGCTTTTAAGTTAGAACTAAATAAGAAGTCTTTAAAAATACACCATTTCCCCTTTATCCTCACAAAGCGTTCATACTCAGGCATAATATATTATGATTGCTACTGTTTAGATCTTACCAGAAAAAATGCTTTTAGTTGCCATTAGCCTATTATAGGTCCCAAATCAAACAGAGATAAAGACAGTGGGGAAGCACAGGCGGTTCTGTTTGCAAGCTTCCTTCGCATCCAGTGGAGCAGCCAGTACTGGATTTGTTCACCCAGCACCACTGCCAGCCTCAAACACTGCTCTCTGACTCCCCTTCCATGCCCACCTCAACCGTCAGGAGCCGAGGTAACTTTTGAAGCATGTGCTCCATTTGCTCTTTAAAGGTACCATTGAAAGGCATGCACAGGTGACCTTGCACAGGCATCAGCATCTGGCTGGGCAAGGCTGCTTCTGGGCAACAGCTAGTCTCCTCTCTCTCTCTGGCTCCAACTCCCTTCCCCCCACTTGGGTCCTCAGCCTCCCTTAGGCAGGGAAGATCCAACAGAGCTGACACCAGACCAATGCAACAAACACCCTTCACTTTCTCTGCCCAGGTGCCAATCACGAACAGCTAGAGGAAACATAGCAGGAAGTCCTGGGCCAGGAGGGACTTTGCTCAACCTGGGGCAATGACAGCAGTAATTCTGAGGCTGTAGGCCTGTCCCGTCCAGGGCTTTTGTGCAAGAACCAGAAACAACCTGAAGCCTGCTTGAGTCCAGGCTCATTAATGTGAAGCTATAATCTGAGAGACAACCAACGTCCCAGATGGTGACTCAGTGGACCACATGTATGAGGCTGGAGGCATCAGTCCCCAGGAATTATTTGACAGGTGTGGTCAAACAGGTGGCCCACATCCTCTGTCCTTAAATGTCCTAGTACTGCTTTCCTAGCTGTTTCAGAGCCCTGCTCCTTTCCTCTATGTTATGGGCTGACCTATGTCCCCCCAAATTCGTATGTATGTTGAAGTCCCACCCTCCAGTATTTCAGAATGTGACTGTGTTTGGAGATGGGTGTCCTTAAAGGGGTGATTAAGTAAAATGAGGCCGTAGGGGTGGGGCCCTAATCCAGTATGCCTGGTGTCCTTATAAGTAGACAAGACAGCAGGAGCACACATGCATAGCAGGTTGACCATGCGAAGAGGCAGCAAGCAGGCATCATCTGCAAGCCAAGGAGAGAGTGCTGGGAAGACACCAGCCCTGCGATACTTTGATCTCAGACTTCTCACTCTACAAATGTCAAACTTTTGCTGCTCCTGGAAAATTCCTGTACTAGTTTCCTAGGGCTTCCGTAACAAAGTGCCACACACTGGGTGGCTCAGAACAACAGAGATTTCATGTCTTGATTCTGGAGGCTGGGATTCTGAGGTCCAGGGGTTGGCAAAACTGGTTCCTTCTGAGGCTGGGAGGGAGAATCTGTCCCACCATCGGTCCCAGCTTCTGGGGATTTGCTGCCCATCTTCGCTGTCCCTGGATTATAAAAGCATCACTCCACTCTCTGTCTTCATCCTACTTGGCATTCTCTTTTGTCTTACACGTCTCTCTCTGTGTCCAAATTTCTCCTTTTAGTCCCCCTACTGATGACCTCATTTTAATCTGATCATCTGCAAAGACCCTATTTCCAAATAAACTGACATTCATAGCTACTTGGGGTTAGGACTTTCACATCTTTTTGGAAGATACAATTCAATCCATAGGAGCTGCATGTAGAAATACCCTTACTTCCAGAATGCCAATGCCAGACAGTTATTTATGAGGGGACATGGGTGAAACTAACTTTACCCTTGCTTCTAAGCCTCCCCAATCTACTCATTGATGTTTTGAGTTGTCTTAGAGGGCATAACATTTCCAGGCCCAATTAGAATGAGGGCTTCAACCTCAGGTACCCTCTGAGAATCCTTACCACAATATGCATGCCCAAGAGTGGAGCTTTCCCTGGCAGAAGGTGTCATTACCAGGTAAGTAGGTGCAAGACAAACTAAAGAGCTGTTGTATAAGGAGCCCCTGTGGCTGGGTACAGCTATAGGAGGAAAGAAAAGGGGAATTGAAGGACGTTGGGAAGTGCAGAGAATTCTGTGTTGATTCAGACCATTGCCTATTTTAATCTGGGTGTCTCTTGTCCTCTCAACCTGGTATTTGCATCCAGATGAGACAAAGGTGCTTCCCAGCAGCCTCTAATGAAACTTATGTGGTCACATTAGGTTTGCTGCAGAGAATGTGAGAGTTGGGCAGTAGATTTTTCTGACAAGTACAGGACAGGAAGAGAAGAAGAAAGACTGACAGTCTTTAAAAGCCACCTTGACTTGTTTGCCTTGCCTGGAGGCGATTAATTATACATCATCACAGGAAAGGCACGTGGTTCGGAAATGCTCTTCCCTGAGCTACATTCACTGGGGCTTTTACAGAGTCAATCTGGGTGATTAAGGCAGAAGGGAGGACTTGCATGAAGAGAAACCTGCAAAGCAGTTCCAATCTGCACGTATTTGCTCTTTGAAAGCAAATGCAGCAGGAAATTCAAATCACTGATGCAAACCCCTGCAGTTAATTTGTTCCCAGGGGCAGATTTGGGGCCATTATCCCAGAAGCATATACATGAAAATCCCATTATTTAAAATGTATTGTGTTTAACTCTAGGCTGTACATTGAGAAAATATCAGCAAATAGGAAGACATTTGAGAATGATAGGAAGTACTAGTTTCCTAGGGCTACCATAACAAAGTACCACAAACTGGGTGGCTTAGAACAAGAATTGTTCTCACAGTTCTGGAGACTAGGAGTTCAAGATCAAGGTGTAGGCAGAGTTGGTTCTTTCTGTTGGCTCTGAGGGAGAAACTCTTCTATCCTATCTCCCAGCTTCTGGGGGTCGGCTGGCCATCTTTGTTGTTTTCTGGATTATAAAAGCATCACTCTACTCTCTGTAATTGGCGGTACTTTAGAACTTGTTTAAAAATCATATGCAGCTCAAGTCCTGTGCTGAGGTGTGGGCCTGTGTGTGTTTGATAAACATACAATCAACATGATTTATGTGAATTGGAGATGCGGCAGACCAGCAAGTCATCCCACAATTCCTCGTTTCAGGAGAATCCATTTTTACAACACCACCAAACTTTTGAGGTCCATACAATAAGGCTCATAGCGTACATCACTGCTTTGCTAGAAAAGAGAGATAAAATATCGACCAGGTGACTTATTTAGAAGGCACCCTGGGATCATTTCCCTCCTGTCTAGGCCTTTGTAACAGTTTAGCACCTAAAACTACCTGTCCGACACTTCTGCTATTGCTTCACTCCATGCATAGCCTGAATCTCCACAACCCCATTTAGCAGCCACACCTGTGCTCCACAACTGGGCTGCTTACACACCCCGCCCTCCCAGGCCTGCTTCCTCCTGCATTTTCTTCATTAGAGGATTTCAGTGCAGTGTGGGTACTTTGATAGCCCACATGACGCATGCTCTACTCTAGAAAGGTCCCTACTCCAGTCATCTCTCAGATGCACTCAGCATCTGCTGCACATCAGTGCAAAGATGGCAACGAGGACCAGGCTGTCTTCCCTAAAGCTGCTGCATCCCCAGGCATGCCCACATTTCCAGGTAACCCTGACTCTGGCAAAACTAGAATCTTAGAGCTGTGTTGTCCCCTGTCTTTTGAATGAGTGACCTCTCTCATGTGTGTCATGCCTGTGTCCAGTTTGGCCAGAAGGAGTGGAACATCCTTCCACTCTTCTAAGGAACCCAGAGATATTATATAGAAGTATTTCTATAACTCTGTGTGTGTGACCACAGGAGGACCTAGAGGCCCACGGTCATTTACTTTCCTTGTCTTCTTCCTCTGCAGGCAGACCCCAGCCATTGTATCCCCTCGTCCTAACACCCAGAATCACAGAGGGGGAGAAACCTCTCTAGGAGCCATCATCACCATTCAACCAGTGTGGCCTCTACAAGGGGCCACGAGTTGTCCTGGAGACCTACCTGCAAAGGTCAGGACTTGGTGGGTATGGGCAAGATGAAGAAAGATGGATAAAAAGGAAAGAGGTGATTAGACATCCTGTAGGAAGAATGGATAAGCTCTCCCCCCTCCCTTCGTCCCCACCACATTGGGTCACATGCATTTTCTGGGGGTGATAGGTCATTACAGAGCTTTGCTCTCTGGCAGTTAATAAAACCTTAGAGAAACATACATTTGTGGAAGAAATAGAAATATGCATTATACTTTCAAAATGAAGTAAACATTGCTTTTCCCTTAACATAAAGAAAATCAATAGATAAAGAAAGAAAGAAAGAACAAACAGCAACCTTGGTGTAGGAGAGTATTGCAGCTGTTAATTGACTAATTGACCTGCAATCATTGTCTGATAATCCATTCTCTCACTTCTCTAATTACAACTGTTTTAAACAGAAGATCATTAACTCCGTATTAATATTGCTTTTCTAATGAAAAATAGATTAAGAATCACCTTCCTAATTGCCCTAGACTGACTCCTCCTTTCAGTTATAACAATCTGCCTACTTAGGGGCCCTTCCTGGTTCCAAGAACTTTTAAGTGCCTCTCGGCAGCTTCCTTGTTGTAATAAAAGCATGTGACGCCCACAATGCTGCAGCTGCACACAATTAGTCCCCAACCAGGAGGCTGCTGGATGAGTGATTCAGCAACCTTTCAAAGGGCCTGGCTAATCTTTATGCATAAACAACATATGTTACAACAAAGTTAATTCAACATGTAACATCAAGAAATTAAACAGATTTATTCACGGGGGTGAGGGGAGAAACTGCATGAGCACATACAGGAAGGGGGGAGGAACACAGCAATCCAGCCCAGGGAGGGGTCCCTGCCCTGCCCAGGGGGAATGCCCCTCAGACACACACAAGGGCAGCCAGGTTTCCGGGTTCACACCAGCACTACCTCGTACCTCCGAAACCTGCTGTTTTGGAAGTTAATATTTCTTTGAGAAAAAGGAGTTTGTTGTCAAATAACTTTGAGAAACTGGCCTAATCAGAGTCAAATAGGTTTTTGTTGTGTGTGTGTGTGTGTGTGTGTGTTTTTTAAACTTACTGCAGGACTTCTCAGAACCTTTAGAATTGCGAATGTGTGCAGTGAGTCTCCAGGGAGGCTGATGGCAGCATTTCTCCAAACTTTCTCAACCAAAGGTCTTTTGTGGTCATCAGTGCACAGTTTAGGAAACAATGACTTAGATCATTACACATTTTTTCTTGGGAAATATATTGACTGGGAAAGTGTATAATGCCCCCAACAATTCTGAGAACAGTTGCAATAAAATACTTGGAGTTATCCAGTCCGGTGGGCAAACCTGAACTAAGCACTTAGACTTCTTCATGGCTAGAATCAGGCCCTTCCTTTCCATTCCAAGGTTCCTGAATATACTGTCAGGCTCTCTACAGCCTGGTTCTTCCAAGTGTAGTCCATGAACCTGAGTGTGGAGGTTACCGGGAGTTTGCCAGAAATACAGCATTTCATGCCCCAGCCTAGACCCTTCGAATCAGAATCTGCCCTGGACAAGCCCCAGGCCATCTTCACGTACACTGCAGCACGGGAAGCTCCACCCTCCACTGCACACTGGCTCCGCCAGCAGTGCGCATCGCCCTCACCTGGAGGGAGGGTACAGAAGCCATGCCTGACATTTTGAAGCAGCCCCTTTGATGCAACTGTTTTGACCCTGAGGTTGATAAATCCTGAAAACAAATTACCTTTAATGCACAAAACAGTCTTTCTCTTGCCTACTAGTCTTAGCCTGTCTTTGAAACTCATGCCTCACCTCAGCCTCAGCTGGTCCTCCCAAGGAGATAGAATGAGGGATAAATAAGGATGAAGGAGGGAATCAGGTGTACAAACTTGGTAAGAATTGTAAGTCATACAGTTTTTACACTTTGGTGAGACCATTTTCACGCAGCAGCCCTGATCCCACCGGTCCCCAAATGGGCTGAACCAGAAGTCCTGCCACACTGGACTTCATGCATGTAACCATCAAGAAGTTTTCTCTAAGCTTCGCAAGTAGCGGAATCTGATCACGAGCAATAGTGTGTTTGCCCTGCTGCAGCGGGCATGGAGCATATGAGCACTGCATGGTTAAGGGTACAGGACTGAGGTCGTATTGGATTAGACTGCAAAGCTCTTGTCTAGGCCTAAGAGTTCAGGCAATGGTCATGGAACAGTTGTCATCCATGTGAGCTAACCAGGGAACAAACCAGCAGCCTTAATCTCACGAACACTGGGATCCCATGAACCTGTCCAACTAGGTAGAGGGAAGCAGGTGACTACAGGATCCAAGACTGCACATACAGCTAAACAATTACAGGGAAGGTTTCTCTCTTAAAAAAAAAAAAAAAAGGAACTGTGTTAATGGTACTGATAGAAACCAAAGTTCACATTTTGTCTTGGCCACCCCATCTGGATGATTACAACATGGTGAGAGGGGAGAGGGGGAAATGTGTAAAATATTATTGTTTGAAGTATAACCCTGTAGGCTCAAAGGGAGTTTTCCCAGAAGCCTAACTGGCTGGCACATTCTCAAACCCCTGTAGGTCATCGAAAGTCCTGGACTAAACCGTAGCCTTGCCAAGGAGCTGCACACACTGATCTTCTTACCATTAGTAACAGGCTTGGAACTCTTCCTGTACGGAACGTGTGTGAAACATCCAAGTTAGAGAAGCATCGTGTGATGAGGAGGTTCCTCATTTCTCCGGAGGACACGCACTGAAGCCGGGAGGATGATGTCATCCTATCCCTCTCACATAAAAGCCCCAGTTTTCCATATCTCTGTGGTCCATGGTTGTCCTCAAAAGGAGAATTTTGCTGTATTATCTCTGCCCTGTGAATGTAACTACTCTCTAGGAAGTGCAGACACCCAGTCAACTGAAATGCCAGGATGTCTGGATTACAAAAGCAGCGTTGTTTTCCAATAAACCAAGGGACAAGTGCCTTTATAGAAGAGGTTTCTGGTGAGGCTGCCTCTGTGTGGGTATTGTCTAATGTTTTATTAACACCCACAGAAGTAAAGAGAACCATCCTTGAGCTCTGTCTTTTCATTTCTTTTTAGCATCCCTTCTTGTTAGGGGGTCACCTATGTCATTGACTCCCCAGCCAGCAAGGTAGATTGCAGTCATTTATTTTACGATTGTTTGAGAAGTCGCAGGATACAAACTCTCTGAAGTGGTTAGATTACGATGGATGCAGTACTTAGACAAAGGATGGTCATGAAATCCATTCACCAGCATAGACTATGAAGCTCACAACGGTAACGTAGTGGGATCGGTGCCCAGGTCCAGCTTGACGTATGATGCTGCTGAAGCACAGGGGTGTGTGCCCACTCTGGGGTAATCAGGGAAATATTTTAAGAGAAGAAAATGCTTGAGGGTTAGGCTTAAAAATAATAACGAGTCACCTAGGAAATCAAAGAGGAAAGGCTATCTAGATCAAGGATAGAGCCCCTGGGAAGACAAAAAGAATAGAAAAGCTTAGCTTAGTGTGCTTTCAGAGAAGGCTCTGTGGGGAGGGTGGGGGGTGAAGCAAGAGAAGCAGGCATGCCAGTGAGGGACTCAGAGTCCAGGGCCCTGTTCGTCAAACTGACGGGTCTGGCTCTCATCCCAGTGTCTCTGAAGGACTCAAAAAATTTTATATGGCCAGATTCGCCCTTCAGACCCATCCCTCCACCAGCAGTTGTAGAATGCATTGGAAGGAGGTGAAACTGCAGAAAAAGAGGCCACTAAGAGAGTCACTGCATTGCTCCAAAAGGCAGGGTAGTGAGTAGCATGGACAGAGGGAATGATGGGATGGAGTGTGAGTCCCTGCGAAGTTCTACACTGTGCTGGGGATGGGATCAGCCCCTTCCTGGCCCGCACAGCCTGAGCTCAAGCACATCAGAGAACGGGCTCAGTGGAGCTAAGAAGACTGGGCAGGAATGGCAGCCGCCAGCACAGCAGTTCTAACTCAGACGGGCCCCATGCTGTGGAAATCCTCGCCAATGGTGTGCCTTATTCCTGTCTCCTTGGGGCATCCAGTCACAGTGCTGGCTGTGGTGCCACATTCCCTACCATCCACAAAAACAACCACCACCTGGCCCCTTCTGACCATGACACTGAACCCCACAACTCATGCTTCTGCTAGTGGAGAAGCCTCATGGAGGGATATCTCACAGTCCAGAGATTTTCTCCCTCGGAGGGCTTAGAATTCATCCCCTGCCCTGTGCTCATAGAGCCCTCGAGGACTGGTCTCCAGGCTAGTGATCCTAACCATTCAAGCAAGCAGCTTTGAAGCAGCTATAGAACAGCTGGTCATAGTCAAGTTCTATAAGCCAGTGGAAACATGTGCCATTCATCAGTGGTAGGTTGTGATGTTTTCTGAAGAACCGCATTTAACCCTGTTCCCTCCTCTGACCACACCACCCGCATGGTGATGTGTAGACAAGTGTTCTAGGATCACTGAAAGATCGTAAAAGAAATAAAGGACATAGTCTGCATCCTAGAAGACTTATCATCTAGCTGGGAGAAACAGAATATTTACATATGTACAAAACAATTTAAAAGCACATTTACAGAGAAGCATAATCAAAAGCTTAAGTGGATGAAACCACTTCCTGAATCGAGCCATAGTCATAGGCTGCACACTGTGAACAGAGCAAAGAAGCCTCCCTTTCAAAATTCATCATCAATCTTTTTGTAGTTCACCTTGCTCTGGAAAGGTTTTGAAGAGATGTGAAAAAATATGTTTACTGTTATAAAAATAGAAAACTAAAACCAAGGAAAATAAGAGCACAAACATGCTCAACATAAATCAACTTGCGTATTATATCTGTGCTTCAAATATAGGTCACATTTCTCCTGGTGAACATGAAGGCAGGCCATGTTATGTAGTTCCCACAACCAGACAACGCAATAGCAATGGATTCTAAACTTTTATCGCTTGAAGCATGGTCTTTGTTTGGACTGGCAGCATCAGCATCAATGAGAAGTGCCTGTTAGAAATAAAAAATCTCAAGCCAGCCCCACACCAACTGAGTCAGAATCTACATTTTACGAACATTCCAGGTGATTCCTATGCACATGGAAGGTTGAGAAGCGCTGTTTTAAAGGTCATCCTTTGCCTGGAGTTTTACAGAGAAGGTCCCGAGTAATGAAACCAGCAATCGATACACAGGATTTGTACAACAAAACAGGTAAGTGATGCCTGTTTCTTACAGCAATCTTTGAAGTGGCAAAGGATATAACAATAAAATTAAACCTAAAGCAGAGTTCTTAAATGTGACACCAAACACTCAATTCATAAAGAAAATTTTGGTTAACTGGACTTCGTAAAAACTTAAAACTTTTGTTTTGAGAACAACACGGCTAAGAGGATGAAAAGACAAGCTAAGGTTTCCGAAAAATATGTTCACAATGTATCCAACAAAGGATTAGTATCAGGAATAAATAATCAACATTCAACTGTTTAAAAATACAATTGGAAAATGGGTAAGACTTCTGCTCAAGATGGCAAAATAGGTAAATGCCGTGCTTGCCTTCTCCCGCGTGTACATCAAAATGACAACGAAACTGTAGAATGACCACCATTGAAAACTGCCTGAAATCTAGCTGAGCAGAACTTCCATGACTAAGGGTATAAAAAGGAAGTCACATCAAGACTGGTAAAAGGGGCAGAGACACACACAAAAAAAGCTGGTCCTACATGCACTTGTGGCAGTTAAAAATAAGGAGAAATATCTTGACTGAGGGGATGTCCTCTGAGGAGTAAGGGGCCCCGGCCTCACACCAGGGTTTCAGTGAGTGGAGTGAGACAGGGTGCTTCTGGAGTCTCAGGCATTCCTCTTAAAGGGCCCACACACAGATTCACTTGCTGACAGACTCATTTACTCTGAGCTCCAATGAAAGAGCCAGGAACCCACAGAGAGGAATTGAATTGTCTGCTTCAGGGTGAGGTCTGGAGGGGTAGCTTTCTCCCAGACAGATGTGTTAGTAGAAACCATTGTTCCTTTGCTGAGCCCTCCCCTGCGGGTACAAGTAGGTACCATGTCTGAGTTTCCATCAATCTCTCTAACACTGTTCACCCCACCTCTACTGAACTTGCAGGTCCATCCCAGCCACTTCCAATGGTTTTGCCATACAAAGAGCCTCTCTTGGTTTGTGCTGAACACTTTTCTAAAATCTCTCAAAGGTTTACAAACCCCAGTAAGCAATATCTGGCCTTGGCATGCTCCACCCCTCTTGCTAAGTGGCCCCAAGCCTGACACTAGTGGCAGACAGCCTCAGTTCCCACGTACCAAGTCCAGGTCAAGCAGCAATCACCTGCATATCACTTTATAGCCCATGCCAGGTGGTTCCAGGGAGAGCAAAGGCAGCAGCTGAATTTGGCCTGCACTAGAGCCCCTCCCAAGAAGCCCCAGAACAACACACCTGGTGGCCAGCGTCAGACCACACCAGCACACCACACAGCCACATCCAGAAATGATACACCCAAAGGGTGGGTTTGGCAGTCACCAGAGCCCCGCTAAAGCAGTCCTGCTCCATGGGGTCTGTACCTGCACAACAGCAGTTCTGCTAGGGTCTTAACCAGTCCTCACAGCATTGACATGCTAACAGCAATCAAGGCTCAACCAGAACGGAAGGGCACAATAACCCAAACAAGAGATTTACCTGGAGGACCCAGTTCATGTGACCAGGGAAACTGCCCTACTGGGGTCCATAGTACCCCTGCTACATAAGGCCACTCTACCAAGACTGAAAGATGTAACAGCTGTACCTAAAACATATTGTAGAAACAAACACAGAGAAGTAGCCAAAGTGAGGAGACAAGAAAACATGTCCCAAATGAAAGAATAAGACTAAACTCCAGAAAAAGTATGAAACAAAATGGAGACAAGCAATCTACCAGATGCAGAGTTTAAAACACTGGTACCAAGGATGCTCAATGAACTCAGTGACAACTTTAACAAACAGGTAGTAAACACAGAAAAGGAGATAGATAATATAAAGAAAGAACCAGTCAGAAATGAAGACTACAATAATTGAAACAAAGAATACATTTGAGGGAATCAACAGTAGATGAGATGAAGCAAAGAAATGAATCAGTGATATGGAAGATAAGATAGCAGAAAATACCCAATCAGAACAGTTAAAAAAAAAAGGAACCCCCCCAAAAGTGAGGCTAGTTTAAGGGGGTTCTATGACATCAAGCATACCAACAACCACATTATCGAGGTACCAGAAGGAGAACAGAGAAAGCAAGAAATATCTAAAGAAAGCATAAATTATCTAAGAAAGAAATTATCTAAGCAAGAAATATCTTAGAAAGCATAAATTATCTAAATGTCTAATCACTACACTGTACATCTGAAACTAATATTATATTAATATTGTATGTTAAATTAAAAATTTATTTAATAAATTTAATAAAAACTTATTTGAAGAAATGATGGAAAATTTCTTTAACCTGGTGAAGGAAATAGACATAACAACTGCAGGAAGCACTAGTCTCAAACAAGATGAACCCAAATAGACCCACAGCAAGACACATCGTAATTAAAATGCCAAAGATTAAAGACAAAGAGAGAATCTTAAAAGCAGCAAGAGAAAATCAGTTAGTTACCTACCAGGGAGCTCTCATAAGACTGTCATCTGATTTCTCAACAAAAAGTTTTCAGGCCAGAAGACATTGTCACAAAATATTCAAAGTGATGAAAAGCAAGCACCTAAACTAAGGTTACTCTACCCAGAAAAGCTATCATTTAGAATTGCAGGGCAAATAAAGAGCTTCCCAGACAAGAAAAAACTAAAGGAGTTCACCATCACCAAACCAGTATTAACAGATATGTTAAAGGGACTTATTTAGAAAAAAAAAAAAGAAATGTAAAAAATATGAATAATAAAATTGCAATAAGTACATAACTATTTTTTTAAATATTTTATTTATTTATTTTCAGAGAGAGGGGAAGGGAGGGAGAAACAGCAATGTGTGGTTGCCTCTCACACGGCCCTCACTGGGGACCTGGCCTGCAACCCAGGCATGTGCCCTGACTGGAAATCAAACCGGGACCCTCTGGTTCCCAGCCCACGCTCAATCCACTGAGCTATACCAGCTGGGCATAAGTACATAACTATTAATAATTACTTAAATTTAATGGATTAAAAATACTTTAGTCAAAAGGCATAGGATGGCAGAATGGCTAAGAAAATAAGACACACACATACGCTGCATATAAGAGACCCACTTCAGATCAAAAGACACACACAGACTAAAAGTAAAGGGATGGAAAAGATATTTTACACAAATGGAAATTTAAGAAAAGCTGGTGTAGCAATACTCATACCAAATAAAATAGACTTTGAAACAAATTCTATATAACAAGAGACAAAGATGGACCCAGAACTTCCACTTCTGAGTATTTATCCAAAGACACCCAAACACTAATTTGAAAAGGCATATGCATTCCTATGTTCATTGCAGCATTATTTACAATAACCAAGATATGGAAAAAAGTTAAATGTCCATCAACAGATGAATGGATAGCAAAGAGATAGTACATATGCACAATGGAATATTATTCAGCCATAAAAAAAATTCTTGCCATCTGTAATGACATGGATAGACCTAGAGGGTGTTATGCTAAGTGAAATAAGTCAGACAAAGACAAATACCATATGAATTCACTTGTATGCAGAATCTACAAAACAAAATAAATACACGGAGAACATTTTGATGGTTGCCAGATGGGAGGAGAGTTGGGGGGATGGGTGAAAAAGGGGCAGGGATTAAGATACGCAGATTGCCAGTTATAAAAATAATCAGAGCCCTGGCTGGTGTAGCTCAGTGGATTGAGCGTGGGCTGGGAACCAGATGGTCCCGGTTCGATTCCCGGTCAGGGCACATTATGCCTGGGTTGTGGGCCGGGTCCCCTGTGAGGGCCATGTGAGAGGCAACCATACATTGCTGTTTCTCTCCCCCTCTGTCTCCCTCCCTTCTCCTCTCTCTAAAAATAAATAAATAAAATCTTTTAAAAAAAACAATCAGAGGGTGCTGGCTGGTGTGGCTCAGTGAATTGAGCATCAGCCTGTGAACCAAAAGGTCACTGGTCTGATTGCTGATCAGGGCACATGCCTGGGTTGCAGACCACGTCCCCAGCTGGGGGCCTGCGAAAGGCAACCAGTCAATGTTTCTCTTGCACATCAACGTTTCTCTCCCTCCTTCCCCCTCTCTCTAAAAATAAATAAATAAAATATTAAAAAAACAATCACAAGGATATAAAGTACAGCATAGGGAATATGGTCAGTAATACGGTAATAACTGTGTGTGATGTCAGACAACTACCAGACTTATCAGGGTATTCACTTCATAAATTATCTAAATGTCTAATCACTACACTGTACATCTGAAACTAATATTATATTAATATTGTATGTCAACTGCAAGTGAAAAATAAATTATTTCAAAAAACAACAAATTAAAAAATAGGCAAAAGACATGAACAGATGTTTCAACAATGGAGATACGGATGGCAAATAAGCAAAGATGCTTAACCTCATCCTCATAAACTATTTGGAAAACGCAACTTAAAACCATGATGATATACCGCCACTTACTCTTAGAATAGCTAAAATTAAAAATAGTGGTAACACCAAGTGCTGGTGAGGATGTGGAGAAACTGAGTCTCTCACATATTGCTGGTGGTAATGTAAAATGATACAACCACTATGGAAAATATTTTAGTAATTTCTTACAAAGTAAACATGCATTTATCATACAAGCTAGCAATCACACTCCTGGACACTTATCCCAGAGAAATAAAAACTTAAATTCACAAAAGAACTTGCACACAAATGTTCGCAGCAGCTTTATTCATAGCCATAAAATGAAAACAACACAAATGTCCTTCACTGGGTGAATGGCTCAACTCCAGGACCTTTGTACAAAGTCATCCTACCCAGCAATAAAAAGAACTGCTGATAGATGCAACGGTTTAAATGGATCTCAAGGACATCAGGCTTGGTGAAAAAAGCCAACCTCAAAAAGTTACCCACCATATGATTCTATTTATATAACCTTGTCAAACGGACAAAAGGACAAAGAGGTAGAGCAGGTTTGTGGTTTCCAAGGAACAGAGCAAGGATGGGGGAAGGGTGACTATACAGGGACACAGGGGCCGTTCTTTTAGAGTGATGAAACATCTTTTATCTTGATCATGGGGGTGATTGGGTAAAATTACCCACATTATCAAATTTTATAGAACCCCCCCAACACACATTCACACACACAAATGAGCCCATGGGAAAACTGGTAAAGACTGAATAGGGTTTTTAGTTTAGGTAACATCACTAACGAATAGGTTAGCAGCTAGCTTGCAAATTTCCTGGATAGGTAACAATCAGCTCTCAAAAGCCAGCAGAGCCGGCTCCTGCACACCATTGCCCTCCAAGAGTCGCGCTTGATTCTGGGACCACCTTCATCAGACTCACCAGGAGGAACTTATGAAAAATGTATATTCCTGAGCCCCAAGCCAGAACTACTGAATCAGAATCCTGAGTGTTCACCAGGGAATGTGCCTTTTTTAAAAATTCTTCAGATTATCTTCATGCTCTTTAAAAATTGAGCACCACACATCGCTTCTCGGCCTTTTGGCCAAGATCAAGTGTAGTATCTGTTCTTATCAGTTTAATAAAAATTGAGCACCACTAATAAATGGTGAGCACAGCTCTCCCATGACCTGGCTACTGAAGTAGACAGAGCAGAAAACCAACTTCTCCTAAAACCAAAGGAAAAGACTGGGTGCAAGGATTTAGCGTGAGTCTTTTTCTTCTGTGTTTTGTTTGTTTTGTTTTGTTTTGTTTTGTTTTGTTTGCCAACTAGTATAAGGAGGGAAGGAAAGACTGACTCATTTGCGGGCTGTTGAAGCAAAGTTCCTCTGAACAAACAAATATCATCACCACTATATTTCATAATGGCTTCTGATTCAAACAAGAGTTTCACTGCACTTTCTATTTACCTCCTAGAAAAACCTGGGTTCAGTGAACTAACATTGATATGATCATTTTTTTAAAGTTCATGTTTATTTTTCAACACGTGGTCTCCTTCAGCAGTTCCCAGGTTTGAGTGCACACTGAATCATTTGAGGAACTTTGAAACATACTAATGCCTGGTTCTCCCAGCAAAGATTCTGACTCTATTGCTCTGGGATGCGGCCAAAGCATGTGGAGCTTTAAAAATTTCCCAGGTGATTGTAACATGCAGGGGAATCTCTGCCGGCTTCTCCTGTATAGTAAGTCACTGAATTTGGTTAACTGCTCTACTTTTTCATTTAAAGTGAACATTGTATTCTATTTGAATAGGTAATACATTTCATAAATCAAAAGAATATTAAAAATATATAGCAAGAAGACTTGCTCCTACCCCTGCTCCATGTCCCTCATTACTCCAGTTTCTCCCCTTCCATATACACCTACACACTTACACAGGTATTTTTTTCCAGAATTTCTTTTTTTTACATGGTAAATTTTTATATTTAGAATTAGCTATTTGGACTCAGTTTAAATGATCCCAATGTTATTGGCAGCATCCAAAGCACCACAGTCAGGAACCAGTCGAACACATCCCATCTCTCCATCAGGCCCGATCAGGGTGTGGACCTTGGCCACGTCACTGTCACAGAGCTTCTTCACAGCCTGTTTGACCTGATGCTTGTTGGCCTTGCCCTCCGCGATGAACACAGGTGTGTGGGGTCTTCTATCTTCATGGCTGACGCAGTAGTTGGGGGAACTTGATGGCAGAGTGGTCATGCTTGCTTCTCCTGGGGGTGCTCTGCGGAGGATGTCTAGGCTGCCTCCAGGCTGCAGTGTCTTTGGCCATCGGAAGATGGGCGACAGCGATCATCCTGTTCCAGCTGTGGACACCTTTCAGCACTGCTTTCTTTGCCTTCAAAGCCTTTGCTTTGGCTTCGGCTTTAGGCAGGGCAGGGGCTTCCTTCATTGTTTTTGGTGCCATTTCATTCAAAAAATCCTTCCAGAATTTCTTTCTGAAAATTCTATAGATGCAAATATATGTGTCTGTAATATATTCATATTTGCATAAATAAATTCCAAACCAGTAATAAAGGTTATAACTATACATATAGATACATAATATATTGTGTATTAAATATACATGTATCTTTATAGCCTTATATCGTCTCCTTGGAATTATTTTTCATAATTAACAGGACAATGTGTTTATATTTTCTCTAGCATGAATTTAGTTCATCCAGCCATAGCTAGGTACTGTAATTTACTCAGTCACAGTGGTACAAACTGCAATCTTAGAGGACAGAAAAGGAGCCTCGGGCTCCAATAGCAAATGTCATATTAGTGTGTGTGAATGTGTATGTATGTGTGTAAGGGTGTATGTATGCATATATGTGGAGTTTGGTTATCTTAGTTCCTGAATAAACTGAAACATTAAGTTCCTAAGCTTGAAAATCAGGGGAATCAAGTCTGCAGTCATTCATTCATCAGAACAGACACTTAGAATATAGCTACCACGCCTCAGTTCCTACCCAGGAAAGCACATTGGTTTTATCCACCTTTTCTAACAGATTGAAAAAATTTCCCTGAGTTAAAATTTATTCTTGCTGAACCTTAAACAAGAGACATCAGAGGTCATAGGCTGGGCAAATTGTCACCAAGTCCATGTGGTATTCTTCTTTCTCGTATTGAAGGCAGCCAGCATTTTCTAAGTTGAGAATTTTCCTATAAAAATACAGGTTTGGGGCTTCAATTTGCATCATTCAGTGGTACATCTGGTATGATATACTCATTTCTGTTTCCCACCTGGCTCCGTTACTGTAGACAGGCAAGGAGTGACTGGGGAGAAGACTCTGGAGATAATGTGTGAAAGGCAAGGCCATAGCCATGCCAGTGGGCTGTTGTCATGAGGGCATGAGAGCTCCCTGATGTAAGCTGAAGCCTGAAACACTTGGCTGGTGAAAGGGAACAGGTTTCTTGGGAGTAGGTGATCCCCAAGAGTGTGTAAGTTGAATTGGCAGGCACACTGGGAGTCCTCTATCCCTGTCCCTTGGGTTTCATGCCACTCGGGTTTCATGTCACTTGGGCTTCATGCCATTTGGGCTTTGTGCCATTTGGGTTCAGTCAGGACCACTTGCAGTATTGTGTGGCAGGAGATAAAATGCTAGCACTTGCTTGTGAGTGCTCGTTTGGATTAATGGAATTATAGATCCAAGTTTTGTTTATATGTTCCTACTTTGTCTGGGGGTATTACTTTGGTTATGGTTTTGGTTTTGTACTTTCGTGCCATCAGTGGTTGTTCTGTTTTGACTCTTAAAGGGTGCCCACTGCGCCAAATTTTAGCAGATTGGTCCATGTACAACTATGATCCAATATCTAAGAAAGAACTGACTTTCTATTGTAACAATGCTTGGCCTATGTACACTTTGGAGTATGGGAGAAAATGGCCTCTAAGTGGTTCCCTAAGCTATTACACTATCATACAATTGGAATTGTTTTGCAAACAGTCAGGGAAATGGGACAAAATCCCTTATGTCCAGATGTTTATGTCTTTACACAATGAGGATTTGGCAAAGAAAGGGAACAAATTAATGATGCAGAGAAGGGAATTGGCTTCAAAACTTCTCCTGTTAGTAAGACACAGGAAGAACATGAGAATGAAGAGGTGACTCTTTTTAATGTCCTGAACCCATGGGGCCCAGTATTAGCAACAGAAAGATTTCTCTCATCACCACCCCAACTGCTAGATATCCCTGAAATAGGGCCCAGAGGATAGCAGCCCCACTCATGTATGATCAAGAAATTATCTCCCCTTCAAAGACCTGGCAGGGCACCCAGTTTTCCCATAGAGCACCCTTATCCAGAGTGGGTCAATCCCGTTTGTGGCAATAGGCAGATTAAACTAGGAACATCAGCCTGCTGGCCACCATTGAGCCCAGACTCCATCTACCACTTCAGATTTACTGAACTGAAAAACGTCCAGCCCCTCATATAGGGAAGATCCACAGAAAATATCAGATCTCATCACCTCCATTTTTGCCACTCACCATTCAAACTGTGCAGATATACAGGCCCTCCTTAACATCTTGCTAATCACAGATAAATGGCAGCTAGTTACAGATAAGGCAAATGAGAGGCTCATCACCTCCATCAAAAGAACCCCAACAGGACGCCCAACCCAGCCGGAGGGGTGATTCTCTTGATAGAGCCCAAGAGGGATCCAAATGGTAGGGACCTAGCCTTGCTACACCGTTACAAAAGGTGCACATTTCAAGGGCTTAAGAAAGCGGTGCCTAAATGTAGGATCCTGAATATGATACAGACCGTTCACCAGAAACCGAACAAAGACCACTTTGAATTTTTAGGGAGGATCTATCAAGTCTATGGAAAGGACACTGATGCTGACCCACCGGCACCAGAAAATGTCTGAACGGTAAACATGATGCTTATTGAGCCAAATGCCCGGATATCAGAAGGAAGCACCAACGTTCAGATGGGGACTTGGGATGAATCCCTCCCAGGTGGTGGATATAGCCTTTAAAGTTTACCATGTCCCAGCCACCATTTCCTTCGAAACAGTATGGTGAGACCAGAGGAGAGATGAGACCCAAAAGGAAAAGAGAAAGACCCACGAGGTACAAGTCAATAGTGCCTATTGCAAAGAGGAAGGCCATTGGAGTAAGGACTGCCAGGAACTCAAAAAGAAAAGCGAAAAGGATAGAAACCCTCACCAAGAAATATTAGAAAGGAATGATGAACCTGATGACACATGAGGACACCAAAGGGCTCCCCTAGACACCCCCGACCTCTTAGTACCTTCCCACAGGAAGCCCAGGTATAACTTACAGTGGGGAACAGGCTCATAGATATGAGAGCTATACTCTTGGTGCTGAATAAAAAAACTAACCAAGAAAAGTTCAGCTGCAGTGTTGATCACTGGAGTGACCAGACAATGACAAATACAGGCATTCCTTCAACCTCTAGAATCCCAGCTTGGGGATGAAAGGCTTACCCATATTGCAATCTCTACACATCAGAATGCCCCGTTTCATTCTGGGTTGAGATTTACTTTGTTAACTGCATGCACACATAACTTTTTCCTCTGAGAAACAGCAATTGTGTGTAGAAGTGCCCCCTGGAATATGCTCTACAGCACCAGGTGCTCCTGACTTGTCTGGAAGGACCCAAAAGTGATCTCTTCCCACCCAGGATCTATGAGCAGGTGGTTTGAGCCACTTGGGCAGGCAGAACCCCAGGTAGAGCAGGTAACATCCAAGCCACAAAAATTAACCTAAAAGAAGGTGTGTGGATCTCACAGAAGAAACGGTACCTCCTTAAAGGAAGCTTTAGAAAGAATTCAACTAGTATTGCAGAAATCCTTAAAATCAGGATTAATTCAGCCATGCCAGTCTCACAGATGCCTAAAATCTTACGAAACTTTAATTTTTTATTAGTTTTTGTGGACAGTTTTCTAAATGGGTGGAGGCATACCATTAGAACTGAGAAGGCAACTTAGAAAGAAAAACTTCTATTCAAAGAAATCATCCCTAGGTTTGGACTTTCTCAAAGCATTCAAAGCAACATTGGACTGTTGCTCACTTTAGAAATCTTCCAGAAGATGATAAGACAGGCACTACAGATTCAATGGAAAGTACACACATCTTGGATACCCCAATCTACAAGGAAGACTGAGGAAATGAACCACATAATAAAGAAGACCCTGGTGAGCCCGGCTGGTGTAGCTCAGTGGATTGAGCGCGGGTTGGGAACCAGAGGGTCCCGGTTTGATTCCCAATCGGGGCACATGCCTGGGTTGCGGGCCAGGTCCCCAGTGAGGGCCATGTGAGAAGCAACCATACATTGCTTTTTCTCCCTCCCTTCTCCTCTCTCTAAAAATAAATAAATAAAATCTTAAAAAAAAAAAAAGAAAAAAAGAAGACCCTGGTGAAAATACACCAGGAAACACATTTGAAATGGAACCAGGAACTCCCTATCGCCTAGCTTCGGATTGGGGTTGCACCCTGAAGTGGGCTTAAATTAAGCCCTTTGAAATAGTTTATGGGAGACCCTTCCGAGTGTCTGTTTTAGGAACACCCCCTTTAGATTTAGAATATTAATCAAATCAAACAATATGTACAACATGTGGGGGCAAACACTAACAATTTTGCACAAGTTTGCTCATTGCAGGTCCATCTACCCATCTGACGAGCCCTCACACCCGTTCCAGCTGGGAGACCAAATCTTACTAAAGACCTGGAAGACTCAAGTTCTTGAACAGCAGTTAGCTGAGCAATGGTCCAGCCCCTGGGATGTCCTGCTGGCAACAGAGCCTTCCCTAAATCTCCAGGGAATCAAGCTTTGGACCCGCCACACACAGAGAGAGTGGGCACTGCCTGAGGAGGGCTCAGGTCTTACTGCTGCCTTGACACTGCAAGGGAAAGCTGGACCTGTACTCCCAACGGAGATTTCAAATTCCTCTTTCAGAAAGGGACTGCATCGCTCAAAGGTAAGTGACAACACTACATTTTATTTTATCGTTGCTTTTGACCACTGCTATACCTTACGGCCATGCTTGCACCGACGACGCCTTTGTCCTCATTTCCCAGACAGTGGAGCTTCCTCCTCCAACTTCCCTCCTCTCGCTGTTGGGGGGACCACCCAAAGCCCCGCTCTGGGTTCGGTCATGAGGATCCTTTATTCTCTCCAGCTTCTGATTTCGCGACAATTCCCCCTGCACCACTAGGCACACCCCTCACCAAACATCTCACTGTTCGTCCACACAAGCCTCACTCTGGAAGCCCCTCCGCAACACCGCCTCTGCAGTGCGAAGCAGCCCACCGTCTTCGCCCGCGCAGCAGCGCCACCCTCTGGACTCGGCCCGTGCCCCTTCCGAGGGCAGCGATCCTTCCCCCTCGCTGGTGCGTTCCAGGCTCCTCCAGGTTTACGACACCCAAGGGGGCAAATCTCAGTGGTGGTGACGAACTTTAATCGCTGGAGCAGTTTTTAAAATTCACTTTGAAGATGCTAACATGTGCCAGTCTGGAGCGGATTTAATACCAGGCCCTGGCACCCAACGGCCCTTCGTGATTAATACCAGTCATTTGCTCAAAGTTAACAGCCCCGGAGTGACAGCCATAGATAAATTAACAACATTAGAAAAACACTAAAGCAAGCATTTACAGAGTGGGTCACTAAAGAATATGATAGTAATATAGATCAGCTCTGCTTATGATATGCTATTAATAAATTTTATATGTTGAAGTCATTTTTACCCAGTATTTTTTTAATTACCCTAAAGTTGTCCATATTTATCTTGATTAAAAAACAAGCCAACTCTTAGAGACGTTAATGGGTTTTATGTGCTTAGCAGTGAATATTATAAGCAGATGGAGGAAGAGTGGGGGCGGGGCCAGGGGCCCTGCATTGTATTTCCATCAGCGCAGTTTGTTACAATGAGTCCAAGGTGTTGAGTAATGGGCTGCTATAAATTAGAGGGCTGTTTACCTCTTAATGGCTGCCAGAGAAAAGGAGCCAAACGTGGGCTCTGCCTTCCTCTGGGCTGCCTGCGCCTTGTTAGAGTCACTCTCTGAAGAAGTAAAGACGGCCACAGACTCTCGCTCTCCCCGGCTTCCAGGCCTGGAAGGCCGTTTATGAGAGAGTATAAACCCTTACTGGACTTTGTTATCTTCACACGACTATTCATACAGAGAGTAAAGGTCTCCTTTCTGAAGAGCAAATGCTGGTTGGTTCCTTCATTTGGGACAGAGTGATAATATCACCTAGGAAGTGAGAGGACTGAGGTGCTTCTACATGTGATGGATGAGGAGCGTACGAGCAGAGGGTTACATGCACTGAAGCCGAGAGGTGGAGAGTTCGAGGGCGTCTAAGGTCACGCAACACAGCCCCTAAACCGTTTCACTCCGCCGACACCCCGCCCCTCCGCCACAGCGGGAGGAGGCGGGGGCTGAGTTAACTTCACGGAGGCCGTTTGGGAGTTACCTGATCTAGAAAGGTGAGGCAATAAAACACACATTTGATGACCAATTGGGGGGCTCGGCTCATTCTCCCTGCAATGCCTCTCTTTCCCAAAAGGAGCATCCAGGTCTCCTGGATGAGTCCCAGCACTGTATTTAGCATGACTTTCTAAGTCAGTTGCTTTGAGGGCTACCAAGCCCAGGAAACCCCTTGTTTCCTCCTTTACCAAAAGGCTCCATGGTCTAAGAATAACGCCAATGCCAGAATTACTGAAACAGAAAAAGATCTTCCTACCGCTTATCTCACAGATTTCAAACGCTGCCCGGCACGTCTTCCATTGCTAGCTCTGTGACTTTGAGATGTAGCCTCAGGAGTCATTTTCCCTGCCTGCAGCCACAGAATGATGGATTCCACTTAGTCTATGGTGACTCAGCCCTCCTGGTTGGGGTGCTACCTGTGAACGGTGATGGCAGCTGTGACGGGATAGGGACAGTGAAAGCCGGGTCCCTTGCTGGTGGCAGAGGAGGAGGATCTTGACCAAGTCCACACAATGTGGCAAGTTGAGACAGGAGGCCTTTGGGGCACTTCACTGGAACTCCAGCAGGAAGTATCTTGGGCAGCATCAGGGAACAGTGGGGAATCGCAGGAAACTGGGGAGGGAGGTTGGAGAACTCACCGACCACCCTAATCTGCTGCGATCTGCACGGGACTCAGCCCATCTCCTCACCTCTCAGTAAAATAAGTAGGATGCTGGGTGAGCCTCCAGGTCACAAGGAGCCTCCAGCAAACGCAGAGAGGCACAGGGACAGGAGCAGGCTGCTGGAAGGCAAGCATGAGCCTGCCTGTGAAGGCGCCAGGCTGAGCTGCCTCACTTTTGCAGGCACTGGTGGGCATAACAAAAAACATCCCTGGGGGCACCATGAGGGTTGGGGGAGGTGAAAGGAGGGTGGGTGAGTTTGTGACAGAATGGGAGGAGGGGTATTCCTTTGCATTGGGCACTGTTCTCAAGGGGACCACCGTGGAGAAGTAGGACCGGGTGTGTGACAGCAGCAGGCAGCAGCCCTGAAGACCCACGGAAGGGAACGCCCCACACCCCTGGGCCCAGAAGTTAAGTCATAACTATATCCGGCCAGATCAGGGGTTCTGAGGTCCTGCCCTGTCTACTACCAGGAACATTCTTCCACAAATAGTTCCAACTCTCCATAGGTGTTCTGGTGTTAAAAATCACCCTCTCACTTTGTAATTGTTGTTTATTTCCTGTCTTCTGTCTGATTTCCTCCCCCCATCCCCACTGGACTGTAACTTTTATGGGTGTGTCCTTGTTTCCAGGCCTATGGAGACCAGTGCTGACCCTCACTCGGCATTTGTGGAAGGAAGGAAGGAAGGAAGGAAGGAAGGAAGGAAGGAAGGAAGAAAGGAAGGAAGGAAGGAAGGAAGGAAGGAGTGAAGGGAGGAAAGTGTGAAGGGAGGTGGGGAGGGGGGGTCACTCACAGGCTGCTGCCTGAGGCCCCCACGCACCTGGCCCCTAGACCCACTCCAAGCTCTGGCACTGGCCTGTTTGAATGGGGCCCTCCTACGGTGGTCAATGCAGGGTTCCAGGGTCCCACTAGCTGGGCTGGACCCACGCAGTCCTTCATGCTGGTGCTGGGCGGGGACCAGCCCTGCCCCAGAAACGTGGTCTGTGTTGCTAAGTCTGATTTCCCTAACCAGTATCTGCAAATTCCAAAGAAGCTGTTGCTTCTTAAAATCTGGCCTTGGACAGAGACACCCTAGATCTATCCGCTGAGTATTTACAACCTAAGTGTGGTCCAGGTGCCTGTCGTGAGTTTAAGGGCCTTTGTTGAAGGAGGTCCTGCTGTCTACATACAACAGGACCGAGGCAAATAATGAATGGGCAGGGGCTTCTCCCGGGCTCTCTGCATCTGCGATCTACAAGAAATGAAAACCAGAGGGAGGTTGTAGCTGACTGCACCCCCAACAGTGCCTGAGTGCCCAGTCCCCAGTTCAGCCCAAATCAACGTTTTGGGGTGATAAAACCAGGATTTCTGAACAGGGAAAACCATAGCAACTGTAAACAGTCCTCTGAGAGCAACAGGGGCCGCTTTGCCCCCAGAGCGCCCAGGTAGAACAGGGAACATGTGTTCTAGACGCAGGCTGCTTGCACTGGACGAGGACAAGAGGTGTGGTTTCCAGCATCACCTGTAGCCTGACTCCTTTCCAGGTTCTTCAATAGCCTACACTTCAGAGAAAATGGACACACCCTTTTGTGGTAAAAAGTCAGAATGAGAATGGGGATTTCCCAATTGAATTCGATCTACAATCGAAACAGTGCCACTAAAGTGGGTTGTCCTACTCTTGACATCTCCAAAGGGACCCCAGTGTTGGAGGACATTTCTTTCCGTGAGAGATGAATGGGCGTGCTGGCTAAGTTCTGCAACTGATCAGACTTGCCACCCCGTGGTGACCTGGGCAGGCTTTCTCCCTCCCACCCTGCTGTCGGTAAGGGTGCTGGGCTGGTGGACTCAGACAGGAAAATCTCCAGCTCTCTGCAGGTGTTGGTGGTGTTGTTTTGTTTCAAGTTTACTACCATGTAGTCACTTCCCCTCTGCAGGGGCTCGGGAATCAAGGGTCAACAGAAGCCAGTCACCTTACAAAAAATTCCCTTGCTTGGAATTTTGGGGAATAAACTTCCCCCACTACTCCTGCCTCATCTGCTAGCCTTGGTTAGCCATTTATTTATTGGCTGTCTCCCATTGAGCAGAGCCCTGGTCCTGATGCCTTTCTCTGTACTTGTTTTGTGACTGTGGGCAGCTCACTTCGAAACTCTGGGCTTTGGTTTATCACCCACAGCGTCAAAATGATGGATGTGGGCAAGACAGTCTCAGGACTCCTGTCAACTCCAACAGTCTGTAGGCAGCTCAGCCATTCTCCCCCTCAAGACATTCCCACTCGGGCTACAGAGGAAGAGCAGCAAATGGGAGAACTGTGACTTTTACCTTACCTCTTTGCTGGACAATTCCATGGTGCCTTAGCCCACCTGGGGCCTCACGCAGAGCAGGATGAACACTCAGCCCTCAACTCTGCCCACAGAGCATTCTTATTACCCTGCCTTTGGGGAGAAGCAAATTCCCCTACATCTACAGGAAACGGGGACAGTGACAGAAAAAGCGGTGACGTTTGCTTTTTCTAGACCCCTGGCATTGCTTCCCCAGATCTAAGAGTCCACACTGCCCACTGTGGGTCAGGGCACCGACTTTCTCCCCATTGCCTTCAGGAGCACCAGATATGTGGGGTTACCCTCGCACCATGGAGGTACTTCTCAATGACAGAGGCTGAGTCTCCAAACAACAAGATTTTACTTTCCCATTCCAACTAAGACCCCTTCTTCTCCAGCCTTGACCTATTGTTCGTCCAACATAAAATGCCCATGTGATAGCCATGAACAATTATATGGAACGTGATGTTAAAACAAAAATGCCTCAGCTTCTGTCTCAAATGGATTAATGTGTGCACACTCACCCACATGCACACACACACTGGGGGTGATCTACTTTTGAGCAGTCGGTGAACATTTACAATTTGAACATGATTTATGGCTGAAAACTATATATTGACTTTGTCTTACAAACTGCAGAAAATGAAACTGAACCAAATATTATTCTTTAGTAGACCTATAAAAACTATCACCTATATCTGATTGATTTTAAAATGCAATGATTTATCAGAATCTGGAAAGTGTGAAAAGCAAAAATCATATATCTATTAAATAGGAACATGAATTTCAAACAATTGAAAAATAACTACATCATCTGAAATGGCTAACTAAACATTTTTAGGAAGTTGACTTTTTTCCTAACGTGAATGGGAAAATATTTCCAATCTTTGACAAATGTTCATATAATATTCCAGCTCTTTGGGGATTATTTTATTACTTTCACCATTGTCCATTTCCACCCAAGTTCAGGTACAGGGGCTTTGCCATCTAAACCACAACTTTTCAGCTGGGTGCTAAGGACTCATATTCCCTGCAGGTATCCCGGGCTATTGAAAGGAGCAGCAGGACAGGAGTTGACCACCCAGGGCAATCTCAATGGGCTAGACAAAGCCTCTAGGCCTAGGCTGGCATCCTTCTGTGGATGATGCACAGTGGACATTCAGGCATCTGTTGAAAGAAGATCCTCATCCCAACGCAAGGAGGCTAACAGCATCCTGGCCCCTTAACAAGACCCTCAGACAGTGCTATACTCAGTGCATGTGAGGAATGGTCTCTGAGAAACAGCTCACCTTCTTCTGGACTCCAGGCACCGCTCAAAGATGCTGAGCTCCAGTGTAGATGCTGACCCTGACCCTCCAGCCAAGATAATACCTGGTCTAAGCGGGCGCCCTGGTTCGAGCTTCCCCAAATTCACTGAGGGCAAGTTCCATATCTCTCCTCCTGCCTGCTTCTTACACAGGACCATCTTCTTCTAGGACCCCAAGGCAGCCTGGCTCCCCATTTTTCTGGTTTATTGTTAAAGCTTAAACTTCACGTTATGATTTCCTTTGGTCTTTCCATTTGTTTCTCATTTTCAAAGTTAAAAAAATAAACATTTGGTCTTTCTCTTTATATCCCCATCATAATAATGCCAATTCTATTCAAGGAGATATTGGTATACGTGATTGATTGAAGGATAAGACACTTACAAAAATAAGGGGAAATGCAAAAAAACTAAGTTCTTGAGAGTATCTCAGTATTTTCGGACTCATTTGATGTCATGCATTTCAAATATTTTTTACCAGAAGAGGGGGCCAAGATGAAGGCATAGGCAGAAACACTTCATTTCCTCGCACAACCAAAAGAAGGAAAACAACCAAAGAACAAAGAAACAAAGAACAACCAGAACTGCCAGAAAAGCGTTGCGTGGAAGTCCAACAACCAAGGAGTTGAAGAAACATTCAACCAGATGGTGGGGGGGATGGAGACAGGCAGCTTGGATGGAGAGGACAAAGCAAGGCAGTGGCTGGAGGACCAGACAAGGAAGGCAGTGGCCAGCCGACCGCACAGGCAATTCCACACTCGCAGGCAGACAAGCCTGGGAAAAAGTCGGGGGAGCAAGAAGGACTGTGAAACCCAGGGTTTCAGCGCAGGAAACTAAAGACTCAAAACCACGATTTGTGGTAAAGATCTGTGAGGATTGTGGCAGTGGGAGGAACTCCCAGCCTCACAGGAGAGTACATTGGAGAGACCCATAGGGTCCTAAAATGTACACAAACCCACCCACCTGCAAATCAGCACCTAAAGGGCACAAACTGCTTGTAGAAAGTGAAGTGACAGAAAACGGGACAAGAGCCAAGCAAGCAAGCAGGCTTGTTCCCTCTCTGACCCCTCCCGCACATACAGCACCACAGCACAGCAAAGAGGGTTGTCCTGCCCTGGAAAATTCCTAAGGCTCTGCCCCTTACATGTAACAGGTGCGCTGAGACAAAGAAATATGGCCCAAATGAAAGAACAGATCAAAACTCCAGAAAAAGAACTAAACAAAGAAGAGATAACCAACCTATCTGATGCAGAGTTCAAAACACTGGTAATCAGGATGCTCATAGAATTGGTTGAGCTTCCTTGCAAAATGAAGGAAGAAATGAAGGCTACACAAAGTGAAATAAAGGAAACTATATAAAGAACCAATGCTGAAGAGAAGGAAACCAGGATTCAGATCAAGGATTTGGAACAAAAGGAAAAAATAAGTATCAAACTGGAACAGAACAAAGAAAAATAAATGCAAAAAAATGAGGAGAGGCTTAGGAGCCTCTGGGACAACTTTAAATGTTCCAACATCTGAATCATGGGAGTGCCAGAAAGAGAAGAGGAAGAGCAAGATATTGAACACTTATTTGAACAGATAATGAAGGAGAACTTCCCCAAACTGGCAAGGAAATAGACTTCCAGGAAGTCCAGGAAGCCCAGAGAGTCCCAAAGAAGTCGTACCCAAGGAGGAACACACCAAGGCCCATCATAATTAAATTATCCAAGATTAAAGATAAAGAGAGAATCTTAAAAGCAGCAATAGAAAAGTAGACAGTTACCTACAAAAGAGTTCCCATTAGACTGTCAGCTGATTTCTCAAAAGAAATCTTGCAGGCTAGAAGTGGCTGGAAAGAAGTATTCAAAGTCATGAAAGGCAAGGACCTGCATCCAAGATGACTCTATACAGCAAAGCTTTCATTTAGAATGCAAGGGCAGATATAGCACTTCCCAGATAAGGTCAAGTTAAAGGAGTTCACCACCACCAAGCCCTTATATATGAAATGTTAAAAGTACTTATCTAAGAAATAGAAAATCGAAAACTATGAACAGTAAAATGACAACAAACTCACAACTATCAACAACAGAACCTAAAAAACAAAAACAAAAACTAAGCAAACAACTAGAACAGAAACAGAATCACAGAAATGGAGATCACATGGAAGGTTATCAGTAGGGAGGGAGAGGACAACGGGGAAGAAAGGTACAGGGAATAAGAAGCAGAATAGGTGGGCACAAAGTAGTCGGGGGAGGTATAGGAAATGGAGAAGCCGAAGAACTTATGTGTCCGACCCATGGACAGGAACTGGTGGGGCGAGTGCTGGAGCGTCAGAGGGCAGTGTGGGAGGAGGGGGAGAAAGGGGAGAAAAAAATTGGGAGAACTGTGATAGCATAACCAATAAAATATACTTTAAAAATATTTTTTACCAATTTATCATTTAGTCTGTGTGTATGATGGTGAATTTTTGGCATTTCATTTTTTTAATAGGAGTTTCCTTTTATTCAATTTTTAAAAAGAGTTTAAAGTGTGTTAAGAATCGATTATACTTTTTTTGGAGTCAATTCTACTTTTTTTAAGTTTTCTATTGTATGCTAAGAGGACTTCCCTTCCTCATTTTTTGAAAAATTCACTATGGTAGTTAATTTTTAAATTCACTGTTGAAATAGAGAAATAGCCATTTCTCTGTCATTTATTCCTTAGAGCTAACCTTTCACTTCAGAAACTAAAAAGGCTTGTCTCACTTCCCCAGCTTTCTGCAGCTAGAGTGGTCATGTGACCCAGCCCTGGCCAAGGAAGCAAAATAGAGATCCTTCTGGGTAATTCTAGGAAAGATGTCCATCTGTAGAAGGAAAGCAAAAGATAGAAGATAGAAGATAGAAGAGAAGAAAAGAGAAGAGAAGAGAAGAGAAGAGAAGAGAAGAGAAGAGAAGAGAAGAGAAGGGAAGAGAAGAGAAGAGAAGAACCAGAGAGTTCCCTTCCACCGTCTTGCTGTGCCTTTCCTTCTAGTTTTTGGAAGCAGTTCTGCATAAACAGGATGCTTGGAGCTGTGGAAGTGACCACATTGCTTCCGTGAGAGGACATCACTGAAGACAGAAGTTAACATGAGGACATGAGAGCCAAAGGACAGAAAGAGACTGATTATATTGTTGGTCCCCTGAATTAACCCCAAATTCCCTTCCTCCAGAATTCTCATAACATGGCCTATTTAAAAGTCTTCCCTGTAAAGCCACTGTGAGTCAGGTATCTTGTGACATGCAGATAAAATCAACCTGACTGATACTCTCACTCATGTTTCCTTTGTGTGTGTGTTTTATCTAACTCAAATCCATTTAGGATTTGTTTTGTTTCCTGCTGTGAATTTTCCCTTGTTCTGGTAAAAAGTGATCAATTTTCCCATAAACATTTAATAATTCATAATTTATTTAATGTTTAAAATGTCACCTTTATCATATATTAAATTTTATATACTGGGGTCTCATTAAGCCTCAAATTCCTCATGAATAATAATAGTGCTAACCATGTAAGGTTAAGAGATAATGCTTATAAATTTCTAAGCCCAGGTCCTGGCACATAGCAAATGTCAAATATATGGCAGCTGTTATTATTGCTTGTTGCCATTTCTATTATTATATGATTTCTAATCATAAATTTCTTCATCGGTTTCATTTTCTTTGTTTTCTGTCTTTGGGCATATTTTCATCACATACTGTTTTTAATTCTAACGGTAGTTAGCTTTATATTTGGCAAAATTATGTTTAACCATTTTTTCTTAACTAAAATGAATGAAATGGTATTTTTGAGCATTTTCTATATCAGATCGGCACTTTGTGATTACTGAATTTGGCACTTAAAAAATTTCCCACCTGCCTACTGCCCGGTTCTTCTTCTTACCTTCTATATTCAATAGGTAAAGTCTAGAATTGCAGGCCCGTGTTACTATAGTTAAATATTGTTTTTATCTTAAATATATATTTTAAGAATAACTCTTGACATTTTTATTTAGCTTGGGAACCAGCTGAATAAAAGTTGAATTTATGTTTATTTGACATAAATGTTTATTACTTACACTCATTCTTTTCTTTTAAGATTTTACACAATCTCAAGGCTTCTTTTTGCTTCTTCTCTCAGATGGATGCAGTATATTTTTTATTTTTAAACAATATTTATTTATTTGTTTAGAGATGGGAAGGTAGGGAGAAAGAGATGGGGAGAAACATCAATGTGAGAGAGAAACATCGATCAGTTGCCTCTTCCATGTGCCCCACCTGGGGACCAGGCCTGCAACCCTGACGCTCTGACTGGGAATTGAACCAGTGACTGTTTGCTTTGCGGGATGATGCCCAACCAACTGAGAGCCATGCTGACCAGGGCGGATGCAGTATATTTTAAATATGGTAACTTTCTTCAAGATGCATAGGCACGTAACATTGACAAGTTCTCTTGCAGAGAATGTCTCATTGTTGCCTTCCTATGAAAAAAAGAACATTCTTGAATCACAATAAGGAAGGAAAGAAGAAGATACAGTCAAGAGGGAATGCAGGAGAAAGGCTGGTCCTCATAACGTATGGGTCTCATAAGCCTTTGGAAAGTTTTGAGCTTTTATTGTGAGTACCCATGAGAGGAATGGAATTATCTACTTCTGTTTTTAAATGATCATTCTGCCTACTGTGGTTAAAATGGGCAAGAGAGACTATTGTAATAACCCAGGCAAGAAATAAAGATGCTGACACCAGAGTGGTAACAGTTAGATGTGGCAGTGGTAGTTTCTGGACCTGCTTTGACGGTAAAGGCAACAGAATTTCCTAATGAATTCGAGGTCATACATGAGAGAGAAGATGAGCTTGACTCTGAGACTCAGGTTCTGAACAACTGGAAAAAGAGAACTTCCATCAGCTGAGATGAGGAAGGCTATTATTAGTGCAGGTTTTAGGGAAGGGGGGACATTAGGAGTTTAGTGTTAGACAGGATGAACTTGAGAGGCTCATTAAATGTCGAAGTGGGGATGCTGAATGGGCAGTTCTATCTACAAGCCCGGAGTTTGGGAGGAAGACCTGGCTGGGAGACATGCATACGTTTGCAAGCCAGAGTCATCAACATCCAGAGGGTGTTTAAAATCATAAGCCTAGGTAGACTCTGCCAGTATGTTTTATAGCTCCTTATATTGAATTCTTAATTTCTTTTTAGGCATATTTGTATAAGAAAGGAGGTTTATCTGTTTAGAGACACTGGGTCTCTGAGGGAAGAAAAATGTTCATTGGTCTCAGTTTCCAGTGCACGGCCTGCTTTAAAGTCAGTTGACCCTTTCTCAGATCCACAGCAGGCTTATTAATATAGCTCCTGTGCCAATCCATCAGGCATCCACTCATCTAGCAGTTCTAATTACTGAGACAGGATTTCTCTCTGGCTACTCTTCCCTGATACTATTTCTAGTGCTTCAGTGTAATCAAGTGCGCAGACTCCATGATCCTGCCTGTGCGGCTTGGAAGCCCTTCCTCCCCACTGTACTTGGAGTATTGTCACCCACCCTGGCCGGGCCCTCCAATTCTACGTTTCTGCTTCCTTTTTTCCCCCCTGGAAGTTATTTCTTTAAGAATTGCAAAAGGGTAAACCTGTATAGTAAGTAGACACCTCCCCAGGCTCAGAGTGTGGAGTGAGATATGAAATATCCCCTTACCTCTGTTTCGGTGGGAATATTATTCATGATGAAGTAAAGTCTGAGTTAGCCAGAAGGGAAAACCCAGTGGGTTTGCTCCCTCAGGCCCCATCTACCTTGCTCCACGTCCTGGCGTTGGGTTGTTTATCAGGCTGAGTTTTAATCTTGCCCTGCCTTCAGAAATACTTTAATGGGAAGCTGGAAGAGATCCGAAACGTTCTGCTAGTTAGATGCCATTTTGAACCATTTCAACTGCAAAATAAAGTCTTAGCTCATATAGTTCATGTTAACATTGTAAATTTCCAAACTGTCACCCCCAAAGCCATCATGCTAAAGTCAACAGAGAAATTCCAAACAGCTGACAGTAAGTTTCCTCTCTCAGATCCTTAAACATTTTATAAACTATCTCATTTATCTCTCCAGCTACAAATAACAACTAGTTTGTACTCTCTTGGAATTTAACTCACCATGGAGGCAAGTCTGTATACATTTTCACAGAAAGGTATAAATTCCATAGCCAGGAAGAAGGGTACTTTTCTAACCTCTAAACACACACGTAATTATCTAATGTAGGTGACCTAAAATTAGAATAGGCAAATAGTTCAAGAGATTTGGTCTGTTGCCCCACTATTCCTCTCCCCCCTGCACCCCCATTTCATAATTAACATTGACTGGGTTCATAGGGTATTCACATTTAAGGTGTCTGCAACACTCACCGCTCTGTTCCCTCAGAGCTGGGAGAAAGCTGAGTGCTTCTTCAGTTGCCCCTTCCTGAGCTTTGGCTACTAGGAAGAAAAATGGAAGTAAGTCATATTCCACTTTGTGGTCCAACACACAGCTCCTATAGTACAATTTTCTCTGCAGGATGCAAACGAGCCCAATAAATAAAGGATTAGTGGGTGAGGAATTTGTGATTAGAGTTCGCGCTCAATCAGATACTTGGCATAGGTGTTCAGGAAACACGTGAATGTCGCCGGTGGTCTCCTTGGAACCCAAATCCCCACAGTTGAGATATGTGGTATCAGGGCAAAACCAAACGAAGGCTAGGGCAGCACCAAAGTTGGGGGTGGGGGGGAAATCTGAGCACAGATATAAATTTGTCTTCCTTTGAGTTGCCAGAGTTTTACTTCTTTTGAAACTCTAACATTTATGACAATGTTTTCTCCTACATGAACTTCAAAACACATACTAGAAATTCATAGCAGTGCCTTGCACAGAGTAGTCCTCCATAAATGTTTGTTGAATAAACAGAATGGATTTGTAATGTCCTATATCGACACATATTAATGCACACACATGGTCAGATTTTCTCTAGTAACACCTAAGAGCCAGAAACAAGAGCAGATTTGAAATGGACTTTGCTGAGGCATCAGTGGGATGTGGTACCCAGGCTATTGGGCATTATGTAAGGCAACGCCAAAATAGCCGATCATAAGTAGAGAAAGAGAGAGAAGAGTGAAGGAAGATGACTTCAGAGGATGAAGGAGGAAACTGAGGAACCCGAGAGTAAAGGGGAAAGAATAAATATAATAGAGGTAAGGACTAGGAAGGCACTGAAGATAAGGAGATTGCAAGAAAAAAAGTTCAGAGCCGAAGACCTCAGAGATCTTCAGAGTTCCAAGACGCAATGTGGTCCACTCTGGGAAATGGCATGGTGTGCACCCCCCACAGAAGAGAACATGAACGACACCCTCCAAAGAGATCCCCACATGGGCCCTGCTGAGGGCTGTCCACGGGTCAGAGGAGGCCAGAGCCCCCAAGAATAGGAAGAGATGACTGGGGATCATGACCGAAGGCAGGAAAGGAAGATAACAAAATTAGTATCTGTTGTTAGCTTCTATTTGTAAGTGTTGAACTAAAGTCTTCTGTGAGATCTACAACACTAGAAATCCTTAAATCCTCAGCACATGTATTTTTAAATCTTTTTTTAAATTATCCAATATAATGATTTCTTGGTTCCCACTGGGGGTAAAAAAGAATTCTTAAATCTTAGCTACCTTCTAAATCAGTAAAAGTAGATACTTGTCAGAAGTGGTAAAACAGAATCATGATGAAAATAACAATTCTAGGAAAGCACTACCAAAAGGCCCATATTGCTAACCCAGCATCACCGCAAACTCTATTCGGAAGAACAACAACTTTCCTTTTCACAGGAGCCTGCAGAACAAAGGGCCCGGACTTCTCCTGGAAGCGGTGCCTGGTGGCTGTGGGCTGATATGGGGAGAATGTCAGCCAGGCGGCGACACCACCGCGTGTTGCTCTGCCGGTGACCCCTGCAGTCTATTTCTATCTGCTTGGAGTTGAGGTGTATGGTTTCCACTCTTTGCCAGAAGTGAGATTGGGGTGTTTCTCTTTCACACTAGTGGTCAGCCAGAGACAAGAAGGCTTTGACTTTGTGGGCCTCAGCTGTATGTTTTTAGGCCATTGGTTTATGCCTTGAACCTCTCTTCATAGCTGGATGCTCTTACTGGTTTTTGTTTGGGAGTGTTTGTCTGGGGAGAGGTCACCGCTGGGAAAGGCTGGGACAGTCTGCACTGGTTCCTGGCACACAGCTCCTAAAATGCTTGGAGTTTCCAGAGAGACAAGAGCATCTTTCATGAACCAATGAGATGCCCAGTGGCCAGGGGGTCCTCGATAGCTTCAGGGTGGTCAGGGAATGATGAGAGCGTTGAAACTTCTAGCTCCGCTCTCTGACCTCCGGGGAGAGGAGGTGGAGGTCGGGCATGGAGTGAATTATCAATGGCCAGTGATTCAATCAAACATGCCTGTGTAATTCAACCTGCTAAAATCCCCCAGAGTGCAGCTGAGAGAGTGTCTGAGTGGGTGGACACTTGAGGTGCTGGGAAGGAAACGTGCCCGGAATGGGCATGGAGGCTCTGTGCCCCTTCCCCCACACCTGGCCCCATGTGTCCCTTTCATTTGGTTTTTCCTGAGTAGTATCCTTTCCAATAAATCAGTAATAGCAAGTAAAGCACTTTTTTTTTTTAGTTCTGTGGGCCAATCTAGCAAATCGTCAAAGTTTAGGAAGGGTGTGAGGAAAACCCTGACTGAAGCTGGCTCATCAGAAGTTCAAGTGACACCCTGGGACGTGTGACTAACTCCTGAGTAGGGGCGATGCTGTGGAAATGAACCCTTACACCTATGAAATTGACTCTGACTAGGTGGTGAAGGTCATAATTGAACCGGATGAGCTGGAGAACCGACTGTTGGTGTGGAAAGCCCCACACGGCTGGTGTCAGAAGTGTTATGAGTAAGAACAGCTCAGAGGTCCCCTCTGCTGCAATGCTCTCCTGTAATTCTCCCTGCTCCAGGGGCACCTCTCATCAGGGCACTTCCTCTTGGGACTTAATCTCAGCCTTTCCTGAGACTGGACTCGAATTTGGAAATGTACCTGGTTCACTTGAGAGCTTGACTTTCATTTCTGAGTGCTCTACCCTCCATCTTGGTCTTCCTGTTTCTGATCATTTCTGGTTAAGCCTGCAGTCACGGAGTGGTAAGAATCAGCTGATGCTTCTGACATGACATCAGGTGACTCGCTAGAAATAACAACCTTTTCTTCAGGCACATACTTGTCATCCTCCTTTCTCTCATCCCTTATTCTAATCCCATTAGATGTGTTCATCCTTTAGACTGATGCCTCCAAATGCTGATTGCCCTTCAAAGAGGGGTCACTCTTGTTTCTTCTTCTAGGTTGCCATCCTATAACACCACAAATAATTAGAAAGTTACTGAACTTGATTTTAAGATTTTATTAATTTATTTTAGACAGAGGGGAAGGGAGGGAGAAAGAGGGAGACAAATACCAATGTGTGGTTGCCTCTTGCACACCCCCTACAGCAGACCTGACCTGGCCCGAAACCCAGGCATGTGCCCTGACTGGGAATCGAACCAACAACCCTTTGGTTCACGGGCCAGCACTCAATCCACTGAGCCACACAAGACAGGGCTGAACTTGATTTATATTTAAATCATCTCTCAAGCTGACTTACTGTATGTATTATGAACTTGACTCCCTCACTTAAAAAAGTCTTCTCAACTTCTCATTTCTCCTCTAGCTATTATCCTTTTTCTCTGGTCCTCTATTCATTCCAGCTCTTCAAAATATGTCTTATACTCACCATCACCACTTCTGCATGCCCCAAGCCATTCTCAATGCATCTTAAGGGCTCCCATCCCCACCCCTCCTTAAAACAGCTCTTCCTAAGTTCATCAAGCGCCTCTTTGTCACTATAAGCAATAAACTTTTCTCAGTTCTTAATTTTACTTAATTTCCCAGCAGTGTGTGATATGTTAATAGCTTTTTTATTCTCAAAATCCTCCCTTGGTTTCCCGGACATTCTTCAGGTTCTTCTCTGTCTCTCTTGTAGGTCATGCCCCCTGTCCAACCAATAAGGAGTGGAGATCTTCGGCACCGGTCCCAGGCCTTCTTTTCCTCCTGTACTCTCTCCAGACAATGCCAGCGACGCCTGTGGCCTCAATGAATTATCACCTATAAATAAGTGACTAACACATTGACATAAAGTATTTGTGGGTGACTGTCACTAACTCATTTGGGCCTCTTCCCTGAGCTCCAGGCCCCTAGTTCCATATACCTTCTTCATGGGCGTCTCAAAATCCCCTCAAACCCAACAAAAGCAAAAGTGAATTCATTGCTGTGTAAGTCCTCACGTTGGCAAAGAAGAAATGGCACCTTCCAGTCAAGGTAAGTTAAAAAGCATTTGACAACAACAACAAAAAAAATATAATAAAGGTAGTTTTACCAAGGTACAGGCAGAGTCAAAGAAAACCAACAGGGAACATTGAGCTGAGGGAATAAATACTCTGACCTCAATCTCCTCCTGCCTGGTCATTGGCAAATCCCCACCAGGCAATGTGGGACCACTGAGGCAGTCCACAGTGCTGGGGCTCTGAGCTGGGTGGAAGGGGGTGGAACTAGAGGGGCACATGAATAACACTCAACACGATGATCTTCCCAGCAAAACAAGTCCTCTTCCAGCACTCCCTGCCCAAGGATCAGAGCCACCAGCTACCCGATCAACCAACGGAAGCCAAGAATTTCCTTAACCCTCCCTTTCCCTTACCCTTCATATCCAAGCCACTGGACGTCCTGGTAGAACTTCTCAAAACAGTCTGGCCTCAGCTATTTTGAAGCACACTACTTCAGTGTACACATACTGCTCCTTCATAGCACTCGTTACAGTTGCAATGTTACATTGCTTGTAGGATTATTTTACTGGCATCTTTTCCCCTTCTAACTTATAAACTCCATGCTAACAGAGACTATGGTTAGTTTCTCTCACCATCATTTCTCCTGTCTCTTGCCACAGTCTCTGGCATGAAGCAGGTACTGAGTAATAGTTGTTGGATGAAAACACGTCAGGACCTACAAGGACATCGAGATCACACAGCCACACTCTGTTACCATGGGAGAGAGCTGGAACTCAGACATGGGAAGCAAGTCGCCCAAGAATTCAAATAAGTTATAAGAAAAAGAAAAAGATAGCTTTGCCATTAACTTTCCAAGTGTTAGGTCCTGTCTACGGGTGTTGCAAATGTAGCAGGAGTGATTCTCAGGGCACAAACCCAGACATGCAGAAAACACCCACTTCTTTATATTTTTAAGTCCAATAACATCTAGCTTTTAGCTCAGCTACCACTAGGCTGGTAGAAAATACAGTCATTCCTCACCCTTGCCAAAATTGAATCGAGATGTCTGTGCACTATCTAACAACGAGAGGAAAGGCTTCTAGTCTCCAGTGCACCATAACCCTGTTGAAACTCATTTTCTTGGCCTAGAGTGACTCGTGGAGATGTGGCGGCTCTCTGCTTCCATGCCGCCTGTGGGTGACGTGGAGGGACCGGTGCCCGGGCTGACAACCTCAGGACCTAGGGTCCGGCCTCCAGATGCCTCCTGAGAAGAGCTCCCCTACTCCCTGTCATGTCTGGGCACTTCAGGTGTGTGGTCCTGTGCTCTTGCCCGGCCCTGGCTTCCGACCTGTTTTTATTGCAAGTGACAAACTGATGGTCTCTCTCCCTTCCACTCTACTTCTCTCCTGGTGTTCCGCAAAAGGGGCTCCTTAGTGAAATTTCATCAATGAGCTCAAAATTTAGTCAAAGAAGCTGGGAAGGGGAGTGGCTTGCAGGCAACTTCTGCTATTCCTAAAAACCTTTTCCCAGCACAGAAGCACAGAAGAGCTGTTTCCTTTCACGGAATGGATCTGTGGAGGAAAAATGAGGAGGAAAACCTGAAACACCTGCGTTTCTCAATATGCATCTGGCCACACTATTATTACTTCATTGTACTTCACAACAAACTTTTGATTTAATGACTCTAGTCTCCAATTTTTAGATGAGAAACTGAAACTAAGAAGTCTTAAATAAATTATCCAGCGTAACTCAACTGATAGGTGGCCAAGAAAAGATTCAAGTTCCAAGTGTGTCCAAACCTGAAGCCTGTATTCGTTCTTTCGTGCCTGCTGGGGGGGAAGGGAAGAGGCAGAGAACGCTGGATAAGGCGTGGCATTATCGGGCCCCGTGGGCGGAGCCAGCAAGCCCATCATAACACGGCACACGCAGGTTTTTCACCTGGCGGAGTCTCAACAGCAGTTTCCCTGGTGTAGAGAAGAAAAGAAAAGAAAAAAAAAAAAAACAATGGGAAGAAGTTTGAGCCTCAGGGGGAAAAAAAACCGTGAATTATCAAATGGGGAAATTTCGAAAGAAAGGTGCTCTTGAACTTAAGCTCTGGGCCTGGCCTTTCCACCCATGGACCATTCAGCTTGTTCCAAAAGGCCAGACGTTCTGCAGCGGTGCTTTTGAGCAGGGGCTCTTTTAATGGATTCCAAATGAAATCCCTATCCTCTTCATGGGACAATCTCTAGTTTTAATGCCAGAGCTTTACTGTTTGATGGAAGAAATATTGTCAAATATGGTTCCCATTCCACACGCATCAGAAAACACATGGGATAGAGAGACTTCCTGGACACACACACACACACACACACACATCCAAAATCACTTGATCACGACATTTGGAATTGATCTCATACATATTAAACCCTCTGAAAAGTCCACGTCTTTGAAGAGAAGCTTTCAATATTAAGCTTTGCTGCCTACAAAGTTCAAATACCCCCTCTTGTGGCAAAATGGCATATTATGTTTCCAGATTATTTCTGCAATGGACTCACAAAATGATAGTTTGAGGAATGATGAGTGCCTGAAAAGAAACAGTGAAAATTTTAATGCATTTAAAAAATAACAGTGATATTTATTGTATGCCCCGCCCCCCACAATCTCTAACTTTCAAGTGGAAAACCTGAGACTCAGAAACCTTACATGACTTGCCCAAAGTAACCCAATTAAAGAACAGAAAAGCAAAGTGAAACAAAAACGCGAGTGTCTTTTACAACAGATGTACCACTAAGAGCACTGATTCCCAATAATTATGAGCATTAAGTCTGGAGAACCCGGGTTAATGCCATCAGGGCCCCATGTGGCCTGCTGTGATGCAGGGAGTGGTCACCTACCCCAGATGGAAGGACCTCCCTTTCATTATTTGGCTTTCCAATTAAAACTTGTTGTTCATTGATCAGTCACATCTGGGCCCAATCCAGCCACATGTGTGAGTGTGTGATATCTGCTAGTCTGTCCTTGGAGCCAGCGATATAGTGATGAGCAAGACAGACTAGACCCCTGGCCTCAGGAAGCTTACATTTCACGTGGTGTCTAGTTTTCTACCACCGTGCAGCACGTTACCACACTTTCAGAGGTTTAAAACAACGTCCATGTAGAGCATGCAGTTCTCTAGGTCAGAAATCTGGACATGAACTGCTAGGGCCCCTGCCAGGGCCAAAATCAAGGTGTCAGCCAAGTGGGGCTCTTCTGTGGAGGGAAGAATCCACTTCCAAGTTCCCTCCAGCTGTTGGCACAGTTTCACTCCCTATGGCCGTGGGACTGAGGCTCCCAGTCCCTTGCTAGTTGTCTGTTGGGGGTTCTCTCAGCTCTGTGTCGTCGCCAGGTTCCTTCTCGCAGGCCCCTCCATCTTCACAGCAGCAATGGCACATTTGTTCTTCCTCGCGCTTTGCATCCTGCTGGCTTCCCCTTCTGCCTCCAGCCAGAGAACACTCTCTGCTTTTAAAGGGCCACTGTGATTAGACTTGGCCCAGCCAGCTAGTCTTCCTTTTGCTGTATAACATAGCCACGGGAATAACCTCTCCTCATATTTCCAGCTTCCACCCACAGCCACACAGGAGAGGATCATACAAGGGTGAGGGTCATTGAGAGTCATTCTTAGAAATCTGCCTCCCACAGCAGGCAGGAGAGTCATAAGAACAAAAGAATAATTCTTGGTTACAAAGACTAGCAAGGGAAGTAAATGGTATGTTCTAACAGGGAGACCTGAATAATGAGGACAAGGCAGCCACACAGCAAACAGCAGCAAGAGTGTCCCAGCCCGAGGATGCAGTGTTCAGAAAGGCCAGGGACCGGACAAAACGCGGGGCGTGGCAGGAATGGAGAGAAGAGGCAAAGGGGAAGGTTGTGCAAGATTAGTCTGGAGAGATGAGTCCAGACAAGATAGTGTGGAGCTCTGCAGGCTTTGGTGAGGAGTTTGGATGTTACTTTTAATGTCTCAAAAGCCTTTGAAGAATTTTATACTAAAGAACATATGATCCAATTTGAATTTTTTAAAAAATGTCTTCTGATACTGAATAGGAAGGGGACTGGGAGGACAGAGCAGTGGAAGCAGATGGAGAGGTGAGGGGCCCTTGCTGGGCCCAGGACAGAGTCGGTGGGCAGTGTACCATGGAGGCAGCTGTCGGGGGGTGAAGGGGACTAGTGAAACATGAATTTGGGAGCTCGATTGACGGGACTTCCTGAGAGACTGCTAAATTCTTTGATACATATTATCATTCCAAATTAGGATTTAGCATATCTTAATAAAGTCAATGCAATGCCATCTGCAGGATATATGCTTATGCACAAAGAAAGAACAAGACAATCCACAGAAACCCCAGAATGAGAGAGAAGAGGGGTCAGTGACTGGGGGGCTGCACTCCAAGTTAAGGAGGCCCTGTTGGAGAGAGGGGCCCTGGCCGTCAGCCTCAGGCTTCCCAAGCAGATGCTGTGGGTGGCGAGTCACCAGGAGATGACAATCCGTAACCTCTCAGCAGCCTCTATAACCTCCCGTGGCCCATGGGGACCACAGGATTGGAACTGGCAAAGGAAATTAAGATATAAATCTCCCAACCCTTTGGTCTGCTCCTGAATGATTTGAAAAAGATTCACACAAATTCTTACAGAATCTATGCAAAAATTTCAGTCATGGGTCAACATAGACCTACTATAAGGATGAATGGTTTAAGAAAAAACCAATATAAGGAATCAGAGCAAATCACTTCATTCAAAACAGACTCAAAGCAATTAGCAGAAGAAAACTTTTTCAGGAACTTTTACATTCTCAAAGATATTTAGATATTATTCCATTAAATACAAAGCACAGGCAACCCTTGCTGGTGGCTCAGTTGGATGGACCACGACCCTCTACCACAAAAGGTTGCGTGCGGGTTCGAATCCTAGTCAGGGCGCATACAGGAGGCAACTGATCAATGTTTCTCTTCACATTGATGTCTCTCTTTCTCTCTCTCTCTCTCTCTCTCCCGCTTCTTCTCTCTCTAAAATCAATAGAACATATCTTTGGGTTAGGATTAGAAAAAAGGAAATCTAAGCACAAGCAATTGCAAACTAGAACAAGCATCCACTCTTGCCCTTCATTGTATAAAATATTATGTATACACATAAACATTAAATATTACACACACATACACAAAGAGTTTTCCACCTGTTCTGCAGCCGGGAGTCATCAGAATGCCGGCATTATCTGTTCTACTACATTGATATCATCCATGAGACCATTCATGCTACTTCCTTCCTCAATAGTGGCACTGCAATTGTTACTTCTGCATATTCTACATTTGTTCTGGTTTTCTAACTCTTCTTGGGTCCATTTCAGACATTTCCATTTGAATAGGAGCCTATCTGTGTTCTTAAGATTTTAAAATGCACTGTCATACTGTTGTACACAGTAATCTCTACGATTTTCTAATCTCTTCCATATTTGTATCTGCTTTCTTGTTACTAACGTGGCGCAATGTTGCTTTCTCTCTTTTATATTTAATCAGAATCAGCAGGGAAATATCTATTCTATTCATCATTTCAGATACCAACTTTTGGTTTCATTTATCTTTTCAACTCTTCCTTAGTTTTCTAGTGAATCAACATAAGCTTTTATCTTTATTAATACACACCTCCTGTTATCATTTGGTTTATTTTGTATTTCTTAATTTTTGAGGTTATCTTTGTTCATTTTGGGGGTATTTTTTCCAAACTAAATCTACATATGGTTATACAATTTTCTATAAACTTTACTTGCAACTGATAGGTTTTAGTAATGAAATACTTTGTTATTAAATTTGAGACTTCATAAAAATATGATTTCCCATTTGGTTAAGAAGTTATTTATGAAACTGTTCTTTAATTTATTTAAACAAATCATTTTTGGTGCACTTTTTATTGTTGATTCCTAGTTTTATTGAACTATAAAGAAAGGTAGTAGTCTGCAGATTTTCCACTTTGGGTAAATTAGCAAAGTTTTCTTCTAGCCCTGACCAGCGCAGCTCTGTTGGTTGATGTCTTCCCACAAAGCAAAAGGTCACCAGTTTGATTCCCAGTCAGGGCACATGCCTGGGTTGCGGGTTTGGTCCCCAGTCAGGGGTGTGCGAAAAGCAATCGATGGCTGCTTCTCACACGGATGTTTCTCTCCCTCTCTTTCTCTCTCCCTTCCCTCTCTCTAAAAATAAATAAAGATAAAATCTTTAAAAAAGTTTTCTTTTAGTCAAGTACATCATTGAAATTTTGTACTTGTTCCACAGACATGAAGAAAAGGGTTATGTTTCCTCCTCGAGGAGAGTCACGTTTCCTCTCTGCCAGTGTGTGTCCGCCGTGTGTACCACGAGGCCAGCTTCAGCCGTATGTTACTCTATAGACTGTGTTATTCAAATACCATATATACCTGTTATATTTGTTACTTGATTTGCCAAATTGTAAACGTTTCCATTATAATTGCATTTTTTATAAATATTTTTGTATTTTTAGGAGTTCTTCAGCCATAACAATATTTAACAAATATTGCTAACATGAGTTCTTTTATCCATCTAGACCAAGACAAAGCCAGGCTTGTTCCATATGCAGTAATTCATCGCACATGAATTAAACATTTAAAAAGAAAAATCAAAACCACTAGAAGAAAGTCAAGAGGATTTAACTCTAGAGATATTTCCAAGAACAGCTACAGAAATCCAAACTCTATAAAGACATTTTGGTTACATAAAATGTTGAACCTCTTATAGAACAAAACATACTATACACAATGGCAAACAGCAGTGAAGACAGGTATAGTGACAAAGGCTCCTAGGGAAGTCCCTCGGGGGCCTGGGCCCCTTCATGCCCCGGAGTGCAACATGCCTTTCTCTCTTTGGTCACTGAGTTGCCTCAGATTAGTTTAAGCCTGTAGGACTCAGATATAGAACAGCCTTGTGTGTCTTGAGTAGCAAGAGTTTAAGTTGATGTGTCCCTGCCACGTCTGAGAGTTAAACAGGGCTTGGCCTTCACCAGCAACATTTCAAGGAACCAGTGGGGGACCTGGGCCTGGTGGTCCAGCCTCTGACCACCCGGTGGTATGAAAACAATCACCTGCCACTGACAACTAGGAAACAGCACAAAGGTGGGAGTGCTGGGCCCTATTCTTAAAAGGAGACAGGAGCAGAGTCCTACACACCGAGTTTCCGCTGGGGACTTTCACACCAGCTAATTTCTGGCAGACCCGTGAGGGAAAAACATTCAGTGCCTGAGACATGCACAGTCAGAAACACATCGGAGCCCCTGGGCTGTCAGCATGGTGAGAAGTCGGAACCATTTGGCCCCATGAGTTAGGGGCTCATGCCTTTCTGCTCCATTGGGACGAGGAAGGAGACAGAGGGCACTGAAGCCTGCAGATCTTGCTCTAATATTTAGAGTCACTGCCGGGGCAAAGAGGACCTGCTCGTGGACACCGGAAGTGAGCAGTGCGTCGCTAATCAAACCGACAGGACTAGTGAAACGTGCTGACAACACAAGTGACAGACGAATGGTTAATGTTCCCCAGATCAGAAGAGCGCCTATAAATCAAAAAGGAAAAGATAAGTTGATAGAAAAATGTTCAAGCCACAGGAGAGGAAATACAAATGACCACCGGGTATGTTAAAAGCTTCTCAGCCCCACCAGTGGTTAGGGAATACAAATAAAGCAACAATCTAATACCATTTCCCCCGCTCAAATCATAGTGCCCAAGGCTAGAGAAAATGTAAAGAAATGAGCACTCATACATTGCTGGTAAAAGTGTAACTTACAACTGTATCTTTGCAAAATATTCTGGCAATAGCCATTGAAAGTTAAAATATATGGATGTTTGTCCCCACAATCTCACCATGAGAAATGTAATACATAAAAATGAAAGCACCAGTGAGATTAGAAGTACAACATCCTTCATTGTAGCAGCACCTTCTACAAACATCCTGAAAGCAATCCGAGTGTCATTAATGTGAAGAAAGCGTAGACGGAGATGATTCAGCTCTGCTGAGAATATTATTCAGGCGTGAGAAACAGGGTCGGACCCATGTCAACCGGCCCTCATGCCCCTCCAAACACAGCACCCGAATAGTACTAATTAAAGAGAAAAAATTCTAAGTCAAAGACAAAAGAGCAAGAAAAAGCAAATATATGACATTAAAAAAGAAAGGATATATAACAATATATAGAAAGAAGAATAAATTTATGAGAAGAAAAATTATGAGAATAGTTGTACACGTATATACACGTATGCAATAGTACACACACACACACACACACATGTTTTGAAAAGCTGGTTTCTTTGAAAGTATAGACTACAGAGATGCACTCTCTTCAGTGGTAGAAAACCTGAAAAAGTATATATATATAAAAAAGTTATTCAAACACTACTGTGAAAATATGCTTCATCCGATGACATATGGCAGAATTTTAACAAATTTGAAAACATTATATCTTTGCTATGTAAATTGTTGTGGAGCAGAGTGCAGAAGTCCCATTTTGGGAAGCTACCATGACTATGATATAAAAATCTGATAAAATAGAATAGAATACAAAAACCAGGTAACCTTCCTAGATATTGATAAAGCAAAATTATAAAAGCTTTATAACTACAAAATTTTATTAACCCTGTGGAAGTCACAGTCAAAAAAATTACAGTGTAGGCTGCCTGTATCTGAGAGATACATTCATTACCAGTATGTGCTGAAATGCAAAAAAAGTTCAAAACAGTGCAAATTTGCATTTATTATATTAATCTAATAAAGTATTAATGACTTCATAAAGCTAATGCACTGCTGATTAAAATGCAAGATTTCTGTTTTGTTTTGTTGTCTTACTTACCTGTTTCTGCAGGGTGAGGGAGGAGCTTCACCAAAATTCTGAAGTTCACCAGAATACTAGATATGTATGAGTATTTGAAAGAATAATACTGAAGGAAACTCACTCTACCAGAAATTAGAATTTAACTAAAATAATTAAAGACAATGAAGTATGGACAGAATGAACAGGCAAGTAGATAAAGGAAACTAGAAAATTCCAAATGGCAGGAGATACATAACTTTACTAAGTGATACACATAAATTTTCAGTTGTTTACAAAGAATAAGCTTTCAGAAGTGCTATTTTAAAACTTGGCTAACTGTTAGAGGAAACATTCTGCTCAACCCAGACCTTGAGTTTAATTCATTGGCAATCAAAGAAATGCAAAGAAAAATGAGGAGTTACATTCTCTTTGTCTCTCAGGTGGGTAAGGATACGCGATGTGATCAAAAGGGCACTCTGTAGGCAGTGAAGGAAACTGAAGTTTTGTTACCCCGAAGCTGCCTTTTTGGGATATTAATTTTAAGCTGTTTGTTAACAAACACAAGACTCAGAAAGAACTTTTGACCCTTCCCCAGTTTGCATTAAGCATGGAACACAGGAGGTCTCAGGCACACGCCTGTTGGCTAGATACTATTGCTCCTGAGTGCAAGGATTTCCCTGCCGGGTGTGTTCTGCTCTTCCTCAACTACCCACAAATCACCCCTTCTCACTTCTGAAGTCTAAGACCTTGTTCCCCTCTCTTCTCCTCCACCCAAAATGCCACACATGCCCAATGTTGCCTCACTATCTTTGCAATTTTCATGCCTATGTGAATTCCTCACATGACTGTATTAAAACTTTGATTTTTACTTGTTACTCTATCTCTGTCGATTTGATTAGCTCACCTAGAAGAATTTAGAAAGTGTATTCATTTTTTTCACCTCCACAGTGGCATTAAAAATGGGTAAAGCCTTTCTGCTGTGGCTTTCACTATGTGTTTCAATGTTTAAAAACTGACACAGTAATCCCATTTCTTAATAAGGAATAGATAAGTGTGTACAACCTGCCAAAATGTTTAAAATCTAGAGAAAATAGATTCCTTACTGAATACAACTTCGTGAAATAAACCCAACAAAAGTGAGAAACCCCGAACAGAGCTCATACCAGAGAAGAAATTGGAGAGGTAATCATGGAACTACTACTTTAAAAAAGGAGGGGGGGCCAGTTTCAGATGATTTTATGGCTTAGTTCAATATAACCTTAAGGAACAGATTATGCCTATGAATATTTGAACGATTCCAGCCCAGAGCAGAGAGAGCAAATGTCCCTCAGTGAACTGGATGGAGATAGCCAACTCCACAGGGTAGCCAATGCTCCATCCCAAAGTGCTAGGCTCCCTCTGCCCCCCCACCCCGAAGTGCACCCCACCCCCCCGTGGAGCCTGCTACCCTCCCAGAGTTCTGCCTTTGGAAAACAAAAGGCGAGAAAAAAAAGATTACCTTCCAAACTCTTCCATGCTTGGGGGTGAGTAAGGCTTCAAAAGAACTTCCATCCTCTTGGAGTAAGGTAGAGGCCATGGACCAGAATGAAACGTGAATTACCTTGCCTTGTTATTCTGCCAAATTATGTGTGCATAAATTTCAAAGGCATTTTTCAACAACTATTTTCAGAAGCAATTTCTATTCTCTTGGGATTTTTTTTTTTACCAATTATATTTTCTTTTTTATAGTTTTCCATTTTGTTTGAAGCTCCAAACAATAGACATGTTTTTTAATAATAAAAAAAAGGCCTATTTCATGTCAGAAAACTCTATGGGAATGTATCGATCAATTGAGAAGAAAACCGATGTCTTTACAATAATAAGTCATTCTGTGTAGGACCGGTAGACATGTACTCCACGTAGCTGATGCTCGGGCTAGCTCAGGCAAGCCGTGGAGTCTTCTTCGTGTACTCCTGGATGTGTCCTGCATTTTGTTGATACTCTTTCCCCTGCTTGGTGCTGGCAGAGAGCAAGGAGAGTGAAACCCACGTGTTTCTGTGGCCTGGGCTTTCAGGAGGAAAGCTGGCATCCTGATTGTGCAATGCATATTGGGGCAGTTGTCTTTGGTGTCTTGCCCTGCAGTTTATTTCAGAAAAATGTTCTTCGTCTTAGTCAGGAATTATCTTGTGGTTGCCAGTTTACCAAGTAGTTGGGTTTTTCCCCCTATGAGTATTTCCAAAATATTTTACTAATGTCAAGATTTTCTTATGGTTGTTTCTTCTAAAATATTAATGTAGTCATTATTATTGATTTATTTCTAAGACTAAATCACCCCTGGGTTTCTGGATAAAACAAAAATAAAATGCTATATTTTCAAGATACAGTGTTCTTTTATGGTACTGATTCTATTGTTAATATTTTTCTCAGGATTTTGTTCTCATATTTATTTATAAATGACATTTGTGTGTAGCATTACGTTTTTATACCCTACATTTAAAAGACTTTCTTCTTACCTGTGCTCTGCTAACCTCTTAGAATGAATTGTAAAGTTCTTTATTATTTCATATATGTTTAAGTGCTTAAATGGTATATAAACTGTTTTTAAAATGTCCAATAGACCTATGACACATTACTGTCCAAACATTTTACAGCAAACATTGATTATTTTTATAATCTAATAGTGTTCCTGATGGAAGTGGAGCTCCTTCACAGGATCGCAAGAAAACCCCTCCAGAGATGCAGGGGAGACTGTGGTGTGGCAAGATTTATTCGGATGGAAACGGAAGGATGCCCCTGTGTCCCATCTCTGCTCATCCCACCATGGAAAAAGTTGAGCTGTGTCCTCTGCAAGGCCAGAACAAAGGCCAGTGTCCAGAGTTTCTGTGCCATTTCCCCGACATTAGCAGTCTCAGTTCCCACCCAGGTAGCTCAGCTCCGTTCCCGGCTGTGGAGCCGTACCCTGGCTCCAGTGTGGAGCCGGCGTTTGGAGTCTGGTGGCTGCCAGTGAAGTGGCTGTCAGACGCGCATGGTTACCATGGAGAGAACCTGCGAACAAGCGGGGCCAGCGGCTGTTCCTGGGCGAGAGATAGAGAACTTCTGTTAAAATAGGTTATATATATTATCTGTGACTTGGGACAAACCAGGCCTTTTTTTCAAAATAACCAATCAACTTCCCAAGCTTTCGTTGGGCTTCTGATGGGTCTACCTCCCAACCACTCCCTTCTCTTCCCAGGCTAGATTGACAGGCCTCTCTGAATGCTATTTTGGCTCCTATTGCGCATGCCTCATAGAAGCACCTTCCCTTACACCTTTTGACATGCTATTTCGATGTTATTTCACCCCCAGTCTGGGTGAGTGGACCAGAGAGACTGAAAAGTCGGACTTTCCTCCCTGTTTGGGGGTGGGGGGGGCGGTCGTTAATATATTTTGCCGGCAGCTGTGATCCCCTGGAGTGTGTGAAGCTGTAGTTCTTGGCTAAGCAAGGAGGCTCATGCTCCCTGGTTGATTATGCTCATTAATGTCCAATTCCCTTTGCTCCTTCCTTTGTTAATATCTAGCTACCTACACTAGCAATAGGATGAACACTTTAATACACAAAATACGTTAAAGAACTTGTTGACAAGATGAACTGCAATGATTAAATAAAAACGGAGCTATAAAAATCATTTGTATGGAGAAATCCCAAACACCCATAAACACATGTAATAAAATGAACTGGAAATATTACAAAAGGTGAACAGAGGTCATTCCTGGATGACAGAATGACCGGTGATATTCATTTTCCTGCATTATTCTACCCTTTCTACCATTCACATGGAATGTATTTGTGAAGGAAACCAAAATTTTGCCACCCTGAGGCTGCCTTTTGGGATATTGATTTTGTTGTTTATTAAGAAACAAAGTCTCGGAAAGAAACTTTGCTCCCCCCTTACCTGCCCAAGAAATCCAGGCAGAAAAACCTGTTTTAGGAAGGAAGCCTTGGTTTACTCAACTTAAGAACCTTCACCCTAGCATTATGAAGACTCAAAGCCTGGATACCTCATGTGCCCTTGTTTCTGAGTTATCTAGCAAGAATTTCCCTGCCATTCTCACTTCTGAAATCCAATACCCCATGTCCCCTTGTCTTCTTTGTCCAAAAATGTCATATATACCCAATCTTGCCTCACCGTCTTAGAACTTTTCATGCTTATGTGAATTCCCCATGTGCATGTATTGAAACATTGATTTTTTTTTCCTGTTAATCTGTATGCGTTAATTTGATTATTAGCACAGCGAGAACAGCTTAGAAGATGGGAAGAAAGTTATTCATATTTCTTTAGCTTCCACATTTGCAATTAGAAATTAATTCATTAATGATTTGTTGAAGATGCTGATTTCTTGAAACTTAGAGCTGAGGCTCAGGAGGCTCCATGATCTAGAGAGCAGCTGGGCGCTAGCAGAGGGGCGCCACGAGCCAGCCCAGGACTGCGCCCCTCCTCTTCCAAAGTACCGTCTGCTTTGGGAGATGAAGTTTTGTAAGAAAGGCTCACCCACGCCTTTTCTCTCACGCCCGTTAGTGGAGACTCACGAGAAGTCACGTGGGGCAGGAGCAAGGGTTGCCGGCACCGCGGTGGTACAGGCAGCCGTGGCAGGAGCAGGGGTGGCTGGGTCCCCTTAGGGAGAGTCACCGGCCAGGAGAGGATTTCACCAACGCTGATGAACTCCTTTGGCAGAAATTTTGAAGAAAAAGTTAACTATTTAGAAAGATGCTGCCTCAGTGTTTCCTACAGCCACACAATGATGCTGATGGCAGCCACCAGATACAAAAGTGAAATAACATTTTCTGAAGAGGCCCTGAGATTTAGTCTGGCTCAGATCCCCTCAAGCTGTCAGCTTTAGTCACAGGGTAGCCAGTGAGCCCTTTCTCGATGCACGCGAAGCCTCCTGCCTCAGCTGTGGGCCTGGCCAATCCCTCCCAGCCCCACGCCCCTGCAGAGACAGCCTGCCCTCCTTAGATAGTGCGGAGAGAAACTGCCCATCAATCTATTTTAGGTTGTTTCTCTCTGGTATCCAAACATCATCAACCCAGTGAAAAATTCAGTAAAACCAGCTGCATGGCTTCATGTGGACACAGAAGTAAACTGGCTTCCTGAGAGCCGGAGCAGACATGTTTGTGCATTCCACACACCCTGCAGCTCGGCCCACCTCTGCTTCCGTGTAACTGGAGGCCGGACGGACGATGCGGTGCCCTGGTGCTGAGTTACCCTAACGCACGGATGTGCGGATAAGGTGGGTGACCTTCCCACAGAGCCCTGGCTTTGCTATTACAGTTTTTCCTGCGAAAGAGTGGATGCTCCTGTCCCCCTGGCTTGCTTTCTCTGTCTGTCTGTCTGTCTGTCTCTCTCTCATTCTGTGGATGAGGGGCCAGGCAAATTGCTAAACTAATTCGAAAGTCATTTCCTTCCCAAAGCTGCCCCTCAGTTTCATCCAGGAGTCCAATCCTTTTATTCTTATCTTCTCTCCGGCAGGTTATACCAGTACCCCGTTATTAGTTTGCCTCCTCCATTAGATTTGAGCTCTTGAAAATTAATAATTACAGTAACAGGTAGCATTTAGTACTATCTATTGCACTAATTCTGTACTAAGCACTTAATATTTATTACATTTATTATAACATGTATATGATTTACAACATTTACATCATTTATATCATTATCCATGCTTTATATTTAATATATCATTACAGACACATCCTTAAAATATATGACTTCTTACAATAATCTAAAGGTAGATTCTACCATTATTCCCATTATCCAGATGCATAAACTGAGGCTTCAAGAAATTAATTACCTTGCCCAAGGCAACTAGCTAGTGGGGGTAGACTGCAGAGCTTAAGCACTCCAGATTGATGCTGACAGTGGAGACAACACAGACTTACTCAACTTTTTATAGCCCCAAGGCCTAGCAGTGTGCCTAAGACACAGAAGATACCTAGGGTATATTTACTGAACACATAACTGACATGTTGAATAGCAAAGCTAGACAAAGAGCACCTGCATGGACAAGCAGAAGATCTTCAGGAAACTTCAGTTTAAATGGGACATCTGGTGACTTCCTTGATGATATTCTTCTTAAAGTTTTCATCCAGCATATAGAGCACTTGCCACACTGTGTAATCATGTAATTACTTACTGCCGTGTTTGCTAGTTCAATTGCCTGCCTCCCCTGCTTGCCAATTCAGTCTATGAGGAAATTGGTTATCACAGACCCCTGGTGCCTGGAGTGCCATCTCTCATTCAACTAAAAAAAAAAAAAAAGAGTGAATGAACAAATGAATGAATGAAATGCATTAACTTTTCCCCCAGTGCAGCTCATTTTCATGCCTCTCTGAGTTAAGAATACCAAAAGCCTTCCCCTTCATTCCAGCTGAAAAGCACATAGACACGAAGTACGGTCAGTGTTTTTTTCTCTTGCTTTGCATCCCCTCCTGCAGGGCGATTCAGCGAGCTTGAGCTGGGTCAGAGGGACACCACCTCAGAGAAAGAGCTCCGGCTAGTCCTCCCCCGGGCAGGCCCTCCAGGAAAGACCCAGCCCCCGCCAGTTTTCTCCTTCCCAAGGGTCTTGCGTCCTAGAGGTTTGGTTGGATTTGACTTTACACAAATAAAGAAACGTGACACGTATTTATCCTCAAGTATCCTAAAGCAATAATCTTTTACAATTTTCTTTTCCTTTCCTGCCACCACAATATTGGTTCAGACCCTCGCTTCACATTAAGGTTGTGTAAATAACCTTCTTACCATAAATCAGAGGATTTCCGACGGAAGGGAAATCCGAGATTGGATCGATACCACACACACACATCCCTCTCCTTCCTTCATCTGAGAAAATACTGAGGCCCAAGGCGACAAAGGGACTTCGGTCATGCCAGAGGCACAAGGAGAACCCCAGCTCCTGCAGCCCTGCTGCTCTCCTAGTGGAGCTGCCTTTTGTTCTTGGACGGCACTCTCATTTCTGAGGGCCATTTTATAGGCTGTCTCTTTTCTATGTTAATAAGCAGAACTCAGCTTGTTCAAGAATGTAGGAAATTGCACATTTTTAAAACAACAGATTGATTGTGAGCTGTGCAGAGCTAAAAGATTACATTTCCTATAAATCTGTTTCCACTCAGGCCAGCAGTTCTTATTTAGTGGCCACTCCCGCCCCCCTGTGGAAACAGCCTGGTACTGTGTGCGCAGAAATGAAGGATCACAGCACACATCTGGCTGCAATTTTCTTGAGGATATACTCACAAATGAATTTTGACCCGCGTTCATCCTGACTTGAGCAGTATGGCCACTGGGATATAACGGAATTCCAGAGAAATCGGGAAACCCCGTGGAAATTCGTAACTGTTCATTTCCCTTTAAACTGTGGTGCAAATGCAGTCTTTAGAAAAGGCAGTTTAGAACCACGGGAAGAACTTGCTCCTTAGTAACTAACACTATTTTGAGCCGACTTGGGAATGACTTATATCCTCCTACCTATCTCCAGGTTCCACATCTGCAACATCGGCCCAGACTACCTGGTCTTCATTCTCCGTTCGCCATTTCTTGGAACCAGATTTTCATAACATAACCAGCATTCCTGATTCTCAATTGGATTAACAGAGCAAAAAGACTTTAAAAGCCCCTCGCTGCCTCGTAAAATCTCAGTGACCACAGCAACATACCCAGGCCTACATGATGGTCCACACAGCTCTGGCGCCTTCTAGACATCAAGAAATTTAATTTGTAGACGTGAAAATACAAGAAATGGAAAGAATTATAAACGAAGGTCTTACCCCTTTCCAAGATTTTCATTAATAATTATGAAGTATGAACAATAACTCAGAGGTACAACATGTATAAATAGTGTGGGGGCGAAAACAAATTAATTCTCTTTCTCCCACCTTCTAAGTTCTGGGTGGATTAATAATCAAATTAACGGACACTGATTAACAGGAGAAAATCAAGTTTTAATACACGCACATGGGGAATTCACATAAGCATGGAAATCCCAAAGAGAGTGAGGCAACACTGGGAATATGAGACAGTTGGGACAAAGGGGACGGGGTGAACGGAGGTCCTAGACTTCAGAAGTGAGAAGGGTGATTCACGGGCAGCTGAGGAAGGGCAGAGCACACCTGGCAGGGAAGCCTTGCTGGGCCGCTCGGAAGCAATGGGACACAGGCAGTGTCTAGATTATTTACCCCACGTAATTTAAACCCGGCTAAGGCGGCACCCTAAAATCCCTTTCCTGGAGTAGGCCTTTGCATGGGAATCTCTTGGGCAGGAAAGGGGGTCGGGTCAGAGGTTCTTTCTGAGTTTCTTAACAAACAGCTTAAAATTGGTGTCCCAAAAAGGCAGCTTCAGGGTGGCAAAACTTTGGTTCCCTTCAGTAGATTTTAAAAAGTCTCCCAAATCATAAAAGTCAGTCTATATTTACTGGTATACACAGTTTTTCTTGTGTTACTCAGAAATGGTTGTTGTTCGTGTAAATGGCCGTAGTAATTTAACAGATTTTTCAAATACCCAAGAGCCCAGAGGACGGGCTTTTTCAAAGTTGGTTCACTATTATCATCAAAGACCATGAAATAATCTCCTAGTCTATATATATATGAATGACCCAGGGCTCCTAAAACCCTTGTAAATTCCCAAGGGATAAGAGCCCCAGGAGCATCTTTTGTTTTAATGAGATGACACTGGATAGCTCCTGGATGAGGGCTGGCTGGGGACTAGTCACCTGGTCACCGGTAAGACCAAGCCATGTTTAGCAACATTTCCAGATGGAAATGGAGTTAATAATTTATACTAAGGAAGTGCCCTAAAATGATAAAACTACAATGTTCAGGGAGCTTGCAAGTTGGTGACAACCTCAACTCCACAGAGACAGAAGCTCCTGTGCCCAGGACCTCACCCCATGTGGCTCTCCATCTGGCTGTTCACCTGCGTCCTTCATTATAAAATGAACTGGTAAATGTGTTTCCCTTAATTCATGGGACTGAACCCTTAACTGTGGCATCTCGTGCTCTCTCCAGGTAGACAGTACCAGAACTGAGTTAAACTTTAGGACACCCAGCTATCGTCACCGAGAATTGCTGGATGTGAGAAACGTCTCACCCCCCCACCCCCCGCCAACACATACCCAGTGTCAGAAGTGGACGTAGTGTGGGAGTAAAGGAGAGACAAGGAAAGGGGTTTGCCTACTCAAACACCCAAGCTCTTGCTCTTTTTCTATCCCAGCCTCTGTCCTCAGTGTATCAGCTTGTCCGTCATGGTCATGTGACAGCTGCTGTTCCAGGCATCCCTTGTAGACACAACATCCTGCTGAACGGGAGGTATATTTGCACCTATGTGTCTCTTTGATTAAAAGAGAACCCCTCTCCCAGAGGCTGCCAGCAGGTTTCTCCTCAGGTGCCATTGTCCAGAATTGGTCACAGGCCTGTCTTAGCTGCAAGGGAAGCTGGGAAAGTACTCGAGCATCACATTTGGCCCTATTGTAAGAGGAGGTCTTACCAGGAGGAATAGGCAGATGTGATCATTTGGTAGGCCACTAGTTATGCTATAAATTGTACCTTTACACAGCCAATCAAAAAGTTACAGTTTTTCTCTTTTCTTTTTTTATCCCCAAGTGATCAACATTATACTATGAATCATTTCCCTGTAAGCAGCTTACCCATGTATACTCCTCCATCTCTATAGACGCAGAGAGAGAGAGACAGAGACAGACAGAGAGAGACTGAGAGATTCAGTGCACTCATTAGCCAACAAATATATCGTGTCTCTATCTATGTCAACACAATGCTGGATGGTGACTATCCAAGAGTAAACAAGGTAGCATGGTCTCTACTCTCACAGAAATTATGGTCCACGCAGAGGAGCTACCCAGGCCACAGGCAATGACAGATGGTGATGGAGCTCCAAGGGATAAGCAGGATGGGGGTGGCGGCACAGCACACAAACACAAGTTGGATGAGCAGGGCTCCCTTGGGCTCACTCCCGAGGCAGCCTGCACTGAGCTCTGAGCACCCTGCCAGTCAGCCAACCTATGGCAATGCAGATGAGGGCTAGGAAGCTGTGGGTGACCTTCAGGGGAGTAGGAGGGAGAGTGGATCACCAAGCAAACTAGGGAACGGGAAGAGATGAGAGGGAATTGTGGGGTAGAAGGGGGAGGGAGTAAGTAGATATAAGACTATAAGAAGGGCAGTGTTGAGTTGGTTAGAGTGCTGTCCCAATATTCCAAGGTTGCAGGTTTAATCCCAGGTCAGGGCACATACAAGAATCAACAAATGGCCCTGGCTGGTGTGGCTCAGTGGACTGAGTGCCAGCCTGCGAACCAATGGAACTGGGAACACCGGTTTGATTCCCAGTCCAGGGCACATGCCTGGGTTATAGGCCGGCTCCCCAGTAGGGGGCGCATGAGAGGCAACCACACATTGATGTTTCTCTCCCTCTCTTTCTCTCTCCCTTCCCCTAAGAATAAATAAATAAAATCTTTTTTTAAAAGTATCAACAAATGAATGCATAAATAAGTGGAACAACAAATCAAAGTTTCCCCATCCTCTCAAATTCATACATTTTTAAAAATTTTAAAAGTGCACTGTTTCTAATACCTTGTCTTTCTGTCAAGTCAACTTTCTACTGACAAAAGGAGATGAACAAGAAGTGGAGGCAGACCTGAGCAGGTCTGTGTTCTGATGGAGAGGCCTGTCCATCGTGGGACTGGAAACAAAGGCAGCTGAGGCTGCCTTCGGCTTCTACTCCAGCCCCAGCAGGTCTGTTCCTTGGGACCTGGAGAAAAGAGGATGCACCTGTTGCATTTGATGCTTCTTCAGTCACAGATACAAGGAGCAAATGAGATGCTTTACAGATGGTTGTGGGGCAGGGGAGACAGGATTTATAAGCAACAATAAGAAAAAAGACCCTTGGTCCACAGCACATCTTCCCTCAACTTGCGGGCTGCTGGAGTGTTCGGATGGAGTCACAGACTTTCATTACTTAAAGAGAAGTGAAAGGATGAAAGACAGATGCCCAGGTCTGAACAAGATCCTGTGTCAGATTGTTTCCCAGGGAAGCTAGAGTCTCAAGTGGTCCAAACGCATGAGGCCTGGGCCCCAGGGCAGGGAAAAGTACCTACGACTATGGAGGTGACCAGTCTGGGGTAGAGTGGACTGGAGGAGACAGGGAGAGCTAAGACTGACCTTCCAGGTACAGAAAATTAAAAATCTGGACCATTAGTCAAACCAACTCTGCTGTCAATAGGTTGCAGCTTTGCAGAGAGAAGAGTTCTGTTCTGTTCCAGGACTGCAGGGCTGAAGCTGCGAATGCCAGATGGGGACGTAGGGGCAGTAGCAGAGTTGCTGAATGGGATGATCATATTTAAACAGGAAGCTTGTTGGGGAGGAAAAGTTGCTTTCTCCTACCCTTGGTTCTTGGCTGGGTCTCTGTAATAAGGGACAGATTAACAAGACAAAAGTTCACACATTTATTTAATACAAGTTTTACACAACACTGGAGCATTCACTAGGAAATGAAGACCCAAAGAAACAGGTAAATCTGAGCATTTCTATGCTAGGTTTAATGAAAAGTGGGAAGGCATGATGCAACGAAGACTATGAGTTTATTCCGATCTCTCTCAGCCTCCTTCCTTGTACAGAGATAATGATACTTCTCTCCTCTGGGTTAACGGAGGGCAAGTTCCCACTCACGAGTTTGAGGGGAAGGCCAGAAAGTCCTTCTGTACCTGCCATTTCTCAAGTTCCTTCAGTTAAAATATTCAATATGCCAGGTGCCATATTTTGGGGTAATGTGTCCCCAACCTTGTCATGCTTATTCACAGCAAACTATTGGAAACAGATGCTCGGAACAATTCAGCATTAATTGCCAGGTGTTGTCTTAGAATCACTGAGATTTTACCTTGGGTAAACTATTTAACCCTTGGGTAAACTATTTAACTTTTCTGCACTTCAGTTTCTTCTTCTTCTTTTTTTTTTTTTTTAAGATTTTATTTATTTATTTTTAGAGAGAGAAGGGAGGGAGAAAGAGAGGGAGAAACAGCAATGTATGGTTGCCTCTCACATGGCCCTCACTGGGGACCTGGCCTGCAACCCAGGAATGTGTCCCAACTGGGAATCGAACTGGGAATCGAACTGGGACCCTTTGGTTTCCAGCCCGCGCTCAATCCACTGAGCTACACCAGCCAGGGCTTCAGTTTCTTCTTTTTAAAAACAGGGCTGTGGATACTCACCTTGTGATCCTGTGTAAGCTCCGAGTCTTTCCTCAGTGACTTGTACTGTGTACTTTGAATGACACCTGCACACATGGAGGTTGTGGGCCATTGCATGTCATACTGCTGCTTTAAGATACACTGGACTTATTTAGATCAAGTGTTAGCAGTGAAACAGCACCAGAATGTTACTAGCAATAAGACTTTGGTTTAGCTGCCTCAGCACTTGAGTTCTGGCTAAAACATATTTCAGAGCCAAGACTCAAATACAAGCAAAAGTTTATTTAGAACATCACAGAAATGGAAAAGGTGAGCCAGCTGGTGTGCGTGGGCTCAGGAAACAAGTTACAGAGGCTAAGGAAGGGCCCTTGGAGCTTAGGAAAAGGAACGGCAGAATGTGCCTCTGGGAAAGAGAGAGGGGAAGGCATGAGTGTGCTGAGAGAGAGAGAGAGCACCCTGGGGGAAGAAGGAGGTGGGAAAAGGCAAGGGCTTGCTCGAGAGAGAAAAAGAGCATACTGGGTCCTCTGTCCTGAGGGTTTTTACCGGGAGTTCCCAGGGGAGGATCTCAATAGAGTATTCATCAACTTTCCAGGTCTGTCCTTTCAGAGTCACAGTCTCTACTGACTTGTCAGCACCCGGGCAGCAGGTCATTAATCATCGCAGCTGGTCCTGATGTCAGCCATGGCATCCACCCACCTGGCCTTGCTGCTTTCCTGGGTCTGGAGCCAAAACACAACTGAGGCCTAGATGTTATCTTCAGGGCTCAGTGATTAAGGGAGTGGTCATGCAAGGGCTTGTATGGGAGTCAGAGGAGGCTGTTCTCCCATTCTTTTGTCTTTCCTCTAAGGTGGTCAACCACATGAGAAGAGATCTGAAAAATCAGGAGTCTAAACTGCATTACCAGCGATAGTACAAGGGAGGAAAAGTAACCCTGGGGGCAGACCCCACCCAGTTTTACCATTGCTAGGTACCCAGGGTTTTCTGCCCCCGTGACCCTCAGTACCTGGCCCACTGTTCCTGCTCTGCTCACGCCTCTCTAACTGCCTTCTGCACAAGTACCTCCTTTTCCCCTATTAGCCTTTAGCTTTGGACCTTTTAGCCATATCTCCTGGATTTAGCTTCTTAGGGTTCTATGCCAAAGATTACCCCAACAAGATTATTTTTCATTCCATGTAATTGTTCGCCTCACACTTGTCGGCATTCCCCATACTCACTGGGTAGTTTCTCCCATCTCTTTCTTGAGCAAAAAAATAAGGTTTTCAAATTTACCTGAATGTGAAAAGACTAAATCTTCTGGGAATCCTCTAATTGGCAGCTCAGCCCCCATTCCCCCCCTCCCCAGGGACCATAGCCCATCTGCTCTCACATTTTCCCGAAGCTGCTCTAGCCACTGTGCTGACTTCTGCATATTCTGTGCTACTTCACACGCATCATAGACAGAATGTCTGTCCTAAAAGCGAGATCATCTATTTGCCCCTCTGTGAGAGGACACCCTAATTTTTTGCTGAATGAATTCCACCGTGTGTGCATATATATAAAATACATTAACATAAAGAGCTCCCTAGATTTTTAATGAATTAATTATGTAGTATATTATAGTTATTTAATTGTATTATATACTATATATATTATACATAATTAACAATTAACTATATGTCTTCCCATAAGAATAAGAGCTCCTTGGGGACAAAGGGTATTTTTTTCATCTCTATGTCATATGGTTCAGATGTTAAATAAATGCTAATGAAATGAACGAATCTGTTACAAACTTGCTACAAATATAAACCTATTATTATAATTTTTTATTTTTAAATATTTTTAAAGTAATAAAGTTATCAGTTTTCTATAAGAAACTTTTCCCTTACCCCTTTAGTTCTTCTGGCTGGTTGAATAACTCAAATGGCATTCAGCAGATTAGCAGGAAAAAAAATGAATTTAATACATGCTCATAAGAATTCCAAAGATAATAAGGCAAAATAAAGTATCCATGATATTTGGACTAAGGGAGCGGGAGGAGGTAGACAATTCACAGGCACCTGAGAAGGAGCAACATTTGGTAAATAAATTCTCGCAGGGCCAGCCAGAAACAGTGGGACACAACAGGGAAGCTGGAGAGCAGATATTTGCTCGGATGCTCCCTGTCTGCCGCACTCAGTTTGTGTGCTAATCATGTGCTACAGTTCCCTTCCCAAAGCAGGTTCTTCTATCTGAATATTCTTAGGCAGGTAAGAGGGAGGTCAAAACAAAACAAAACAAAAAATCCCTCTTCCTAAGTTTATTGAGTTTTAATTGTTTTGGGCTGGAAAAAATCAGCCTGCCAGGGTGGCTGGCATACTCCAAGGGGTCTCCCTTCCAACCTCAGGACAGGAAGGAAGTGTTTTATATATTTTGAAGTTCTTTCTCAACAGATCACAAATTCCAGACCCATAAAGAGAAAGACTGACTAATTTATACCCAAAAAAGGTATTTTTAAATCTCTGTATTATCAACAAGAATAAGATCATAAACTCAAAGAAAAACTAACAAAAAAGAAGAGAAATAAGAGCAATATAGGAAAGCTGAATAATTAATTTCCACTTTTGTTTTTGCAAAGCGTTTACACAAATCAACACAAAATGTGAGCGAACAAGTAAGAAACACAGGCAGCTTGAACAAGGATTAAATACAGTGGTCTCTAATCATATTAAACAGGGATCTTGTTCATAATTGGAGAAATTCAAATACAACTGTAGACAGTTCAGATGGACATTTTAAAAAAACTGTCATACTAGTGAATAATACCCCATACCGGCAACAGAAACAGAAGTTTTGTCATTCTAAAACTACCTTTTAGAATATTGATTTTAAGCTTTTTATTAAGAAACAAGATTCAGGAAGAACTCCGCCCCCCGTCCCGTTTCCTGTCCGTGAGATTCGGAGGGAGAAACTTGCTTCAGGAGGAGAGCTGAGGATGGCTCCTTAGCCTAGTGTGAGGTGAGTATGGTAAACAGAGGGCTTCCTGCAGGGGCCTGTAGCTACAACTCCCTGTGTGCCAATGCTTCTGAGCTGTCCAGGAGGGTTTCCCTGCACGTACGCACTCCTCCTCCTCAACTACCTGTAAGTCACTCGTTCTCACTTCTGAAGCCTAGGACCTCGTTTCCACCCCCTTTTCTCTTTGTCCAGAATGTCTTACATGCCCGGTCTTACATCGCCTCACAGCCTTTGGAATTTTTATGCTTACGTGAATATCCCATGTTCATGTATTAAAACCTGATTTTCTCCTGTTAATTTGTTCCTATTAATTGGATTAGTTGCCCAGCCAGAAGAATTTAGAAGGTGGGGGGAAACATTTTAATATTTTTTTAGCCCGCACAGTTTAGCAAGCCAGCCAGGAAAATCCCTGGCAGCAGCACTGCTGGCTCCCTGGGCTGCTGCTGCTGAGAGATCATGGGCCGCTGACCACAGCCTGCGAGGTGGTAAGCATTCACACTATCAGCCTCTCTGATTTCCTGTCTGCAGAATTTGGTGGGAGTTGGAAGTAATGAGGTTTTTTTGTCTCTGGTCTAAATTTAGATCGACGGGAAAAAATATTTATGAAACTAGTTTCTTGAGCAAACACTCAGGTAAACTTGTTTTGAGTACCCTTGTATTAACCCTGTTCCTTCCAGAGATGGTCTCCTATCTCTGCCAGTTTAATGAGACATATGCCTCTGGCAGACAGACAAACAGGCTGTGGATGCAACCTTGGGGAATCTTAAACCTTATCCTGTTCAGAAGGGAAGAAAGCCCATGATCCCTTGTGCTTTGGAGGAGCTGCTGAAAGACAGCACGCCCTGTCATTCACGGGCGACTCTGAGAATGAGCTGCTGGATCCGTAAGGGCTGTGTCCTTTGCTTTAAGCTCTCAGCGACGCCTTTTGCTTTCCTAGTTAGGTCACAAAAGGCTTATGGGCTAGAGTCGCTGTAAATCTTACTGTCACTGGCCAGGGGATGGATATTTTAGAGCGCTCTCATATTGGTATAGTAACGAGCCATTAAGACTCCTTTGATAAAATGGAAGGAAAGAAATTAGAACAAAAATCAAAGTTTACTCAGTCAGACAGACCCCTTACTATTTTCCTTCAAATATTTGCAGATATTGTAAAAACAAACAAACAACAACAACAACAAAACCCAGAACACTTGAAATACAATTGACTTGCACTTAAATAGATACACAGATTTATAATTGTCTTAAGACTTTTGAATTTGCTACTTAGCTTTTTCGGTTTTACAGATGTTAATTGAGTCAATTAACAAGAGAATTTTTTTAAAAGATAGAAAAATAGAAATTTCCTTACAATGTGAAAATTTTTTAAAGATTATTGAGACAGAAGATTCTGAGAATTGGTATATTTGAACAGATTTTAAAGGACTTAATAACTGACCAGAAATTTAGCATAATTAGAAGCTGATTTTTCAAAGTCTGATAGTAATTTTTTTAAATTGGAAAAGTAACACTTTTAATACAAGCAATTGAGGCATCTTGTGCCTTGAGCTCTTTTCCCTTTTTACATCCTCCTTAAAAATTATCAAGGAGAAATGAAAAATCTGGTGTCTTCCTTATAATTATTAGTAATTTTTGTTATGTACACAATCTGTTTGTAATGTTTGCCTGTATTTACATACTACATATACGTGGCATGTTTTCTGCCTCTGGATGGTATTACTAGATTGTAATATTTAATTTGCTTAAAGGAACTAAATACTTATATAAATTAAGAAATAGAATAAAAACCTAACTCAAGTGCTTTTTAGGGTCAAATGATCTAAGAAAATTATTTGATATTTAAGCTGGTAATTTTTGTAAATTAAATAGACATGGATTTTAGAGTTATTAACATTGAATATGGTATTTTATTTTACCTGGATTTACAAAAATATGTTCATATTATATTTGTTCCAAAATTCATTAAGAAAATAGTTTGGGTAATAATTAACTCTGAGATCTATAGCATCATTAAGAACTAATAAGTAGACATAAATAAAAGGCTTTTTGACAGAAGTTTTCAATAATAATTATGTTGTATTATATAAATAGCATCTGAGACTCAGCTGTGATTCAGCCCCAGACCAGAGAGGAGAAACAACCCCACTGACCACATCCTTGCAAAACAAGACAGAACAACACCATGGCTAACATTAGTGTCACCAGAAAGGGACTGGGCCCAGACTGGGTCTGCCTCTGGGCAGCCTGTAGTATGTGGGTTCTTGACTTTGTGCAGGAAAGATTTCACAACACAAGCCCAGGTGATTTTGAGCGTACATGTAAGAAGTCTGGAGACAGTGAAACACAGTGCTTAGGATAGAAGAAGCAACACAAGAGCCCAGGCTGTGCTGCTCTGGCCCCATAGAAATGTTGTAGGAAAGACATGAGCCAGACAGGCCTACAGGGGCTCCCTGAGAAGTAAAAGTCACGGTGACAGAAGTGGGCCAAAGCAGGGCTGCTTTAAGCTCACTGAAAAGGCAGAGAAAAGGGGACCATGGAGGCAGGTTCAGGGGTTAACCCAGGATAAGCTACTACTGCTCACTGCTCCTCTGGTTGCAAGTCTCATGGGGAAACCTGGGGTACATGAGAAAGAAAATAAATGTACATGCAGAGGGAAGGAGGGGCACAAATGTGCTCCAAGGAGGAGGTGTAAGTGGGTTAACTTCATTGGTGGTAGATTAAGGAGGTAGAAAAAGTAAAGCAGGGAAATCTCTGGGATTGTAAAAAGAAGTAAAACAAGCCACGTACTTCTTTTACATAGGTGGGTACAGGATAGTTAACAGTCAACAATGAACATAATAACAGTAATAGTGAAGGGATCTGTGATCTCTGCTCTTCTTTGATGTATTGGTTATGCTGTGAGGGATCCAGGAAAAAAAAAGAACCCTGGCATTCCAAAGGTACAGTATGGTAATGCAGAAAGACAGTAGATAGGTTCAGTTAAGGTACAGATTGAACTTTGTCAGGGACAAAACTGGACTTGGACAAGACTGCCTGCCATAACTTGTTTTAGCTAGAAAGTTTTAATTTCAGTCCATTCTATGTGGTTACTTTAGGTCTCTGAGATTGTCAGGCCCTATATGATGGGCTTGTCAGGTTCAGTTGTGACCCCATTTTCATCCACAGGAGAAAGAGAGCAAAAGTCCATGCCCAGGAAAAGGAGAGACACAAATATGCTCTAAGGAGAGCCTTTGATGGCTTCCTTTATCTTCAGGGTTTTTATCTGCTTTCCAAAGGTGGGGAGTCTAGGGGAGGATCTCAATAGGATATTCATCAGCTTTCCAGGTGTGCCCTTCAATATGCTGATTCATCGAAAATAAGCGTTTGGAGGGTAAGGGTATTTTCCAGGCAGTTTCACCTTCAGAGAAAGTCGCTAAAGAGTGACTGGGACCATGGATCTGCCCAGTACAGTCTGGAGTGTGTAACCCATTTACTCCCAGGTGTCCTTGGTTAGGGAAAACCTTGCAATTTATCGTCTGCCTGGAAACTGTTCAAACAGTTTGTTCAGCTGTCTGTCTCAGTTTTCTCATTCCCCTTGCCACGGAATTTTCCGCACTTCTTACTATCTTGCCTCATTAGGACCAGAGGCAGTGATCAACTGCACACAACATTCTCTCCAACCAATCAGTAGAGACTCCCTTAGTCAGCAAGATTGATGATTTTTTTCCCTATATAACCCACCCCCTAGAAGCCTGATCTTAGACCTCCAGCTTACCTGTGACTCCAAGCTTTGCAACATTTCCTTAAATAAACATTTACTTTTTGCTGCAAATCCTGTTCATATTTGATTGGACTTTGAGGCACCCAGGCAAATAAAGCCTTTATTTTGGTAACACTCCTTATGAATCTAAATTTAAGATACAATAAAATATAGAAAATTCAAGAATCTTTTTTCAAGGATTGTTTATAAAAGCAATGAAAGACTAAATGTGTTTCTATGGAAGGAAAGAAATGTGCCTCTTTAACTTTAAGCTGATTAGTAAGAAACAAAGAAACTTTGACCCTCCTCCCATTTCCTGCCCATTAGGTTCAGACAGAGAAACCTGCTTCAGGAAGGAGAGTTTAGGATGTCACCTTAGCCTAATTTGAAGTTAAGTATAGTAAATAGAGGATTTCACAAAGAGACCTTTTCTTTGCTACATACTCCCTGTGTCCCATTGCTTCCCAGCGGCCCAGCAAGATTTCCGCGCCCATATGTTCTGCTCTTCCTCAACTACAGTGCTGCAAGAGCGGGTGCTGAATGAGTAAAGATCACTATTTTTCTCTGAGAAAAGGAGGAAAGGAGGAAAAGCAGTAAGAGCAGGGAGATTGGTGCAGACAGTTTGGTGGCAGAAGCACAGCCACATAAGGAAATACATCTGGTGGCGATCTGGTAAATCAGGAAGACTGGAAGCCCTGATTTGTAGCATATGCCAATTTCTCTGGTGTAAATCCCCCTATTGTGGCTGATTTCATATTACCAACATGAAGTCTTAGAACTCAGAGATGGGGATAGATGCACACAGGCTCTTTTAAGCTAAGTGGATTCTGTACTTCAGTCTTTTGGTGCCCAAATTAAAGGTTACATTAATCATTATGTTACCATTGGTATTTAGCTATAAAAGAGGAACAAAAGGAACTAAACATTGAGCTTAATAAAATGGGGAACATAAGTCTGTTTGCTAGCCAGGAAGCTACAGCTTCACACCCCAGGAGGTTACAGCACTGCTCCACCAAGGGAATTAATACTGCTCCCTTCCCCATTCTGGTACCAGATTGCCAGGTGGGAGCAGGGGACCACAAGCACATGCACAGCAGAAGTCAAAATGGTGCAGGGGAGTGCTTGACCGAAGAGGCCTGTCAGTCTAGCCTAGGGAAAGAAGGGATTGGTTGAAAGGTGGGCCCATCCAAAGCCTGTAGGAACCTGAGAAGTTTGATTGGTTCTTTTGAAAAAGACACCTGGTTTGCCCCAAGCCCAAATTAATATAATCCCAGGAGGAAAAGGACTCCCTCTCTTGCCCACCTGGTGATGCACTTGCCCATTTGTTCATGCGCTCTCTCGCCCAGGAGCACACGATCACGTGGCTCTAGCAGCTACCAGGGCCTGTGGCAGACCTCATGGGCTCCAAAGGGAACAATGGACCACAGCTGGAAATACACACTAAGCTGGCCAGATACTGGACTGGACTGGACTTTAATATGAAGAAGAGACTCTGAACGCTGGCCTTTGTCTTAGCCTTGCTGAGGATGTGGTTGAACTGGGACAGAGGGAGATAGGACATTGGAAACCCAGGGGGCAGCCTCTATCACCACACAAATAAACAAGGCCACACCTCAATCCCCAGTGTGGGGGCCTTGGAATGCTCTCCTTGTGATTCCTTGGAAGAGCCTAATTCCCACCAACAACAATTTGTATAGTGAAACAAACCCACCTACCAGTGAATTTTAACTTTTAAAAGCAAATAGTAAAGTAACTTTATATACATTTAACATCTTCCTATATAATTTAAACATGTAGATTTTTGTCAGATCTGTAACATAATTTATACATATATGTGTCCTAGCAGGTAGCCTAGCATATATTGATCTTTGTTTAGAGTTTATAACTGCCTTGATTAATCTGTAACCCCACTTAGATCCCTCCAGAATTTATAAGGTGTGCGTAATGAACGTTTTGGAATTTGCTAAAAGTTTCACTGAAAGACTAAGACTTAGATGTCTATCCACACTTATGCGATCCCTGACATTGATGATTCTCAGAATTGTTTTTCAGGAACAAGCCCAGAATGTTTTTCAGGACCAGAGATGAACTGGCTGAAATCATCTAAGACTAGCTGCATCAGCCTGAGGGACCCTCTAGTGACTCCCTTGTGGACATTCCCATCATACCCTTGTTACAGAGCAAGGTCTGGGGACACCCCCAATGGTACCCCAACCCCGCTCCAAGGTCCGTTATGCACGCCGCCAATGGAAAGACGTCTCTCAATACCAGAGACTTGTGAAAAGGAAAAGAATTATTTATTTACATGTTATACAGGTTTGGGATAATGACTTAAGGTCTCCTTTAAAATACTAAAGTTCTCTAGAATACCTACAAACACCCACAGTCCTTCCTTCCCCCCCCCCTTTTCCCAGTCCAGGGTACCGTAGGAGAAGAAGTAGAAGCGTGATTCAGGCAGACTCTCAGTTCCGGCACCATCCGATGTGTCGCCACTGTGATCTCCGAATTAATCCAAAGAACTCCAGGTTAATCCAAATGCATGGTAATCCAAAAAAGCTTCAATTAATCCAAAGAAAGCATGTGGCACCTTCTCATGGCCCACCAGCAAGAGTCCTTTCACCCCTTTTCTTCCAGGCAAAGTCTCTCCTGCTTCCTAGGCCGCGTGGCAAAGGAAGGCACCCAAAGTCACGTGGTCCTGCCTCTGTCTCTCAGGCTGAGGGGTCCCCACTCCTCAGCCGCGTGGTCCAAGAGAGAGATACGGCTGCTGTGTCTGGGTTTAAATCCCCCGCGCCGACCTTCCTCTTGCAGCCCCATTTCCGTCTCCTCCTTCAATTGGCTACGCCTGCCAGCACTTCATATTCCTCCAGTTTTCTGGGCTGCCACGTTAGCTATGGGCAGGGGTGACCCCATGGCCCAGAGCCAACCACCTCCAAGTTTTCACGCGGGCGCTGTGACTAGGGGGAGTTGCCTCTCAGCCACATCCTGGGTGGAAGTCTCTTCCATCCCCTGACTCAAAATATGGCCACAGCTATTTAACCTATCTGTGGAACCAGTTAAAGGTTATAGATATGTTAAATGACCATGGCAGAGGCTGGCTGCAAAGCTGCTACCATACCCAACAGCTCTGAATGGTCCTGCTCCAGGAGTCCCATCCCCCACCCAGTTCAGACCTGTGGGGATGAGGACATTCTATATACATATTTCTAATATTTCCTGGATACCTTGAGTTCTGGACCCTACTACAAATCCTTGTTTGGGCCCATTTCTTGGCTGCACCCTGTAACACCCTCATTATAATACTCAAATCACCCAGGGGTGGGGATTTTCCACCATGGTGACCATGTGATGTCTGTACAGGCATGTTTTCTAACTGCACGTGAGTTAGAATGTCCTCACCTGTCCATGCAATGACAAAGACTACCTTGAAGTTTATGCACAATTTCCCCAAAAAAAGATGCACCAGATGCTCTTTTCAGGGCACAGTAAAGATGCACTGCCCTGGGAGCAATCCCCAGCGCATTCTTGCTTGCTGCCTTGCAGTAAAATCCCTTCTCATACAATCACTGAGGAGCTGTCCTTCGTCTGGCCGCTACTGAGCATTCGGGCCCGTGTCGGTGGGGTAACAGATCCTCCCTTTACTCAGCACGTAACTCCTTTCCATTTCCATTTCTAGAACTGCTCTGCACTTTTCCCATTCACGATAACGTGGCCAGGAAAAACCAAGACACAGAAAGGACTAGCAGAAACAACAGCTTAGTATTTATGCATTGATGATACTGTGTAGCTATATGCTAAACTCTATTCTTCCTTTCCTTACCTCCCTTCTGTGTTTGAGGTGATTAGGGAGCGAGATGGCGAAGGGATGGAGGAAAAGACATCTAGAGGGAAATAATAGACTCAGAGTGAGCTTGTAAGGAGATCATTTCGCTGTCACTTTCTAGTTGATGCTGAATTAAGTACCTAATGTTATTAGGGATAAAACAGAAAAAAAAGAATGCACTGGAACCATGATTATTATTATTTCTAACTACAAAACTGCTTTCTACTGCCTTCCAATAAATAGATATTCTTAATTCCTCTTGTAGGAGAACTCATTTGAGACGCAATATGGCTCTAGCACCAAAGGAGTCTGGGAAATGTTGGACTCTGTGGCCTCTGGCTTGTATAACTATCCAGAAAGCCAAAATGCCACCCAAAGATAAATGCCATGCCTCGGGAAGGAGGTTAATGAATGTATGGAGTGGGATAACTGCCTGATGGAATCTGTTAGCTTAAAAATGCATTGTTCTTTCTGGTGGTCTACCTAACCATCCATCATATGGTTTCACTATGAACCCCTACAAAACAAAGAGACCCTGTGCCAGGAGGGTGTGTGTTTTCCCAGCTGCCCCCACTGGGGGCAGCTGCTTTGCCCGGGGAATGCTAGCTCCTCCTCTTAAAGCTCTTAGGAATTTGAAAAAGGCTACTCATCAGTCCTTCAGAATCGACCCTGATTTAGACTGTTGGGGCTTCCCCCCACACCCTTCATGCTACCTATATTCATGTTTCTAGAATATTATTGCTCACCAAATCTCCAAGGAGTACAATGGTAGGATGCTTAGCTCGTTCTTTTCAAGCATTATGTACTCAGAATCAATATTTGAGTTTTTCAAATTTGCTCTTTTCAGGGCTCTGTGTTCAAAGCATCAGATAAGAATGAATCCAAAATTCACAGAACTTCTATAGTAATTATCCTCATGTATGATCTCGGCATGCGGACATAATGTTTATGACAGATCCTCATCGTCTGGCAAACCAATTGAAACCAAGAGTTTATTGGGAATGTTCCTTAATCTAGCAGCAGCTCTATCAATTTGTGAGCGTGTCCACATCTGGGTCTTTGAGGGAAAATATAGAGTAAGAAATGAGGTCAAGCTGGGATTCTTTCAAACTAGTTTAACAGCTCTAAATAAAGGCATATGAAACTTTGCCTTTTGGTTGTGTGAAAAATCTGCCAGGGGCTAAACTTTGTTGTTAGATTGGCCTCAATAAGCAAGACAAGCCAAGCTGGGGTAGGAAAGAGGGGGGAGGAAGAAAGGGAAGAAAAATGTGGCTTCCTGTGGTTTTACAAGGGCCACATCAGTCTTAGGAAGTAGGGAAGCTGGGAGCAACTAAACATATGTAAATGCAATGCAACTTTACAGAGGGGATTTGTTAAGTTACTTCATTAGCACCGAGGCCAAGGGCAGTCCAGAGCGAATGCAAAGTAGATCTGAGGGTTTCCCTTTGTCTGCTTCCCGGTCTTCAGGGCAGTGGGAGCAAAGGGGTGAAAAAGCGGGCAGTGATGGCCTTGAAAGAGAACAGAACCTGTGAGCTCTCCCAAGCCCTTTTGACTTGAATACCAGCTTTTGTCTCCTAAGAGCTCCCTGAGAGTCCAAGTAATGAAGCACTTGATTAAGACCTCATTAAAAGTTCATTGCCATTCACCATGGCTGGAGCCATCCCTGCTGCCCGGGGAGATGGAGGGAGGATGCAACCAGCAGAGAAGCATAAAATCTGTGTTAGAATGCTCTTTCTGCTACTTCATAGCTTTGTTTTCTTTGGAAATTTTTTAATCTCTTGGGACACCACTTTGCTCATCTCCAGATGACTCCAATTCAATGTCGTTATGAGCAAGCACTTTGAAAGCTTCAGTCACTTTGAGCATCCTCATGCTTACCTTCCATCCGTTTCCTCTCTTCTTGTACAACGGGCCCTTTAAGGCCAGCCTAGGACGTTTCTTTCTTGCATTACAGCATGGTGAAGCTTCCTGAGACAGGAAAGTAGCCTGAGAAATGTCCCTAGGTTATTGGGGAAAACAAGAGCTACTGGCCTCTGGCAGGAGTGGATGCAATCCACATGGTTCCCAGAAAAAAAGAAAGTGAAGGCAACTCAAAGCATCTCTAGACTATTGATCAGATGCTGTCCACAGGGTGTTTATACGTGATAGTGATAATCAGTTGCACTTGCATCCAAAGTTAAGCTCTTGGCATCAGATCCAATAATTAAGCACAGCAGCAAATCCCAGGGTGTGTTCCACAGAATACTGATTCTTTCAGATATTTAATACTCTACCAAGGGGGCAGGGGACAATAGCTTTCCTTCGGAGAATCTGCAAGGCCACCTTCACGTTCATATGTCTTCATAGCAACTTAACATCCATGTTTTGTTTTATTTTGTTTTGTTGTCTGGGCTCAGACCTATTAAAAAAATTCAACTGAGCAAATTTTAAAGATCTTGAAACCGGAAAAGACACCAACATTCAGGCTGCCTGTCACTACCAAATCCAGCAAGCAATGACAGCGATTGAATCTTTATGGGCGCTTTATTCAGATGGCTGGTGATCTGAGAAGATGGTGGGTTCATATCCTGACAGACCATCTTGTCTTTTCTTTCCAGGCCAACGTTTTTTATACCAGGGAATAAACAAGGTGCGGTGGGGGCTTTGAAATTCAGAGAGGATTAGGTGAGCAAAGCTGCAACATTCCTGTCCTGGGCAGTTAGCTCTTCCCAGGGGCAGGTGGTAGTCTGTCTCTCTCTGGAACACAAAAGCCCAGTTGCCTCCAGTTGTCCCCAGGTGGTAATCTTTAGCAGTGCCCCAGGAGGTCAGCTGTTTCCCCAGGAGGCAGGACAGGCTTTATCTGTAGTTTCTGAAACAAAAGCTTTAACATATACATTACTTGCTAGGCGTGTAACTTTCTACCTTAAACTAAAATTTTCCAACTCTTGAGTCCCCTATCAATCTTATTGATTTTATCCAATAATTCATAAATTAGGCAGCATCCCATCTAAAGGTAAGAGCTCTGAGTTACTGTACAAAATGAAATACTTGTAGGCAGAAGGGACAAGGAAGTTATACTAGACAGAAAACAGGCTGGTTAATGCAAGGTCACTTTCCTTTAGGGGGTAGCAGGTGGCCTACCAGGCAGGTGGCCTCACTAGTGCTGACCACACGATTCCTGATGGGCTAGCTTAAGATTCCGTTTCTGGGAGGGGCCAAAACTGTAACTCAGTTTTGGTTTATTGATATGCGACTTAGCATAAGTGACGCCATGCAGGGCTTGAAAATGGTCCTTGGTGCTCTGGCACCCTCCTTCAGCTCTGAGAATCTTCTCCCCTGAAGATTCTGTAGGAATTTCCATTTCTTAACATCACCCCCAACCTCAAGCAGCCTCTCATTCTTCCTTTCTTACCTGCTGTTGATATCTTTCCTTGTTCTGGGCAGAGAAAGGACTCTTCCTTCCTGGCTAATTCTTCCCATACTCCAGTAAATAGTGTAAACCTCCTGTCTACCTCCTCCACTTACAGCCAAGTTTCTGAGAAACCAAAGATTTTTCTTTCTTGATGAACAGCCATGGCTTTTAAGTCTGTATTTGAGATATAGATTTATAAAGGCTCAGAAGCTCAGAAGCCAATGATTCTTCCCTACACAGAAGACAGGATGCCTAGAGTCCCGGTAGCTGTATGACTGTTTGATGGTAACGACAGTGGCAGTGTCTGCACTGAGGGATTAGAGGCAAATGGCATTGGCGTTCTTAAATTAACACTGTTTATTTTTCTCTCCCAAGTTCAAAACAAAGACATAGGAATCAGATGAAAATATATATATATATGTGTGTGTGTATATATATATCTATATGCTTGGTTACTGATTTATATATATTTATATATATATATATTAGCTTGATTACTGATTTAAAAAACTGGATTGGATGATGCTAATTCCTCTGACTTCAACCACCTGCCTCCCTGGTCAGGGGCGGCTGGAAGCCTGGAGGCCTTCCCTGGGGTGTTATTCTATTGAGAAGCAGAGGGGGCTTGCGTTCTATGCACAGCCTGGTTCTGATGAGATCAAGCAGGACTGGCATCTTCTTCAACACTGATCGCTTAAGTAATTTCCCCTCCCTTCAGAAGATGAGAAGAAGGAGGAGAGGAAATTGTGGGAAATTTCCTTAAAATATGAAGAATTGGAAAAACACCCAATTAAACATTCAATGCCTTATTTGCTAATAGCATCATAATAAAGTTCTGAATTCAGTTTGCAAATATTCTATTTCAATATTTTTGCATCTACACTCATAGGTTGATTGTCCTCCACTTGTACTGTATTCTTTCTGCAACCCTTTTTAGGTTGTAGGCAGGACACCGGTGTCATGGGGTATGTGATGGCTTCCCTTGCACCTCCAGAGACAGCTCCACCTTTCTTCACCTGTTCTCTGCTCTAGGAGGCTGACTGCATGGACCATGTCAATGAACTCCATTGACCTAGACTTCCAGTTGGGTTGGACCAATGAGGAAGCCAGGAAGGAAATTGAAGGGTGGGAGAAAAATGAGGCAAGGGCATCTATTCTCCCAGCCCCTTCCCTGCACAGTCAAGGGAAGCTGTCTGAGACCCACAAGTTTCAGAGCTTCTGCCAGGCCTTCCAGCTAGGTTCTTATAGTCACTTCCTCTTCAAATTACAGGCTGGGAACAGGACTGCAGTACCCATCCGGCATTGCTCCACCTTTCCCACACCTTCACTGAACACGCTTCCAGTGACCAAATGTGAGTGGGGCATCTGTTCTGCTGAGAAGCTGACTGGCACTGGTGGGTAGGTTAGCCTAGGAAAATGAACCGGAAATCCTTCTATTTTTATCTGCGCTCTGGAACACATCAAATATGGCAAGAATTTTCTAGTCTTTGAAGGCATAGAACTAATTTTTAATGCCCTCTTGGCCTGGTATTTTAGGGATGGCATATTTCTTTGACAAATGTTTAAAATTTTTCTCATAGTTATTGCTTTATTTAGGTTTCCTCTTCTTGCGTCAAATTTGGTAACTGATATTTCCTTAAAAAGCATCTATTTCTTTAAGAGGTTTACATTTATTAACATGGAATTTTTTTAAGAATCTTCTTTGACTGTTTTAATCTACTTAGAATCACCTTC